>RZGM01000269.1:0-12652 GCA_027886205.1 Fusarium piperis | reverse complement strand
ATATATTAATTAAAGAAATAGCTAAGTAATTTTATTTTATAATAAAATACTTAATAATAATAATAATAACTTATAATATAATATAAGATCTTAAATTTTTATTAATAATAAAAAAATTTAATAAAAGTAAATATAAGATATTTTTTTATTTATAAGGATAAAATATAAATATTATAAAAGATAAAAATAATAAAATTAAAAAATAATTACTTATATTATAAAATAATTTTATAAATTAAAAAAAAACCTTAAGCTTTTTAAAAAAATATTAAAAGATAAATAACTTAAGAATATTTTATTATAATATAAAGTTTATAAATAACTCTTTATAAAAAAACTTAAAATTAAATTATTAAAATATATATATTATAACCTAGAAATTAATTTTATTAATTAAAAGTAACCTAGCTTTAATAAATTTTATTTTTTTAATAAAATATAATTACTTATATTAAAGAAATATATTAAAGATATATTAAAAAAAAATATATTAAAGAAAATAAGTTATTTATTAAATATCTTATTATATTTATTTTAAAAAAAATAATAAATTATAATTTTATATTAATTTTAAAATACTTAATATTATTATAATTAAAGATTATATATTATTATCTTTTATTAATAAATTAAAAGATTAATTTTTTAAAATTATAATATAATTAAGTAATATACTAATTAAGCTAATAAACTAAAAAATCAACTAGTTCTAGCACTTTATATTAGAACTATATTATACCTCTATTTATAAGGCTTCTTAATAGCCTTACCTTATCTAAGAGACTTACTTCCTTATAATTACCCCCCTTCTTATAGCGACGCGCCCTAAGTCACTTAAATTAAATGCCTTAGACTTATAATAGCAGCGCCGGTCTTATATAATAAGCTAGGCCATATATATACTATAGGGGGAACCTAAACCCCTGCCCTAGATATTTAGCGCCTATATAACCATATGACCTCGCTATAAGGTAAGGAGCAATAGCGATAGAGGTTAACCCCTAAGGCTAGCTATATATATAGCCTCCTTATAAGCCTAATATAAGTAATTAATAGCTAAGCCCTCGCCGCTATGCGCGCGATAGGAATTAAACCTATAACCCTTGCTAGGAGACCCACGAAGTGCTAGAATAATTATAATATAATTAAGTGGCATACTAATTAAGCTAATAGACTAAAAGATTAACTAGTTCTAGCACTTCATGCTAGAACTATGCTATACCTCTATTTATAAAACTTCTTAGTGGCCTTACCTTATCTAAGGAACTTACTTCTTTATAAAAATAAAATATTTTATAATATTAAACCTTAAAAGTATAAGGATATAAGTCGGCGATTAATTATTAATTAATTAGCGTGACTTTAAAAATATATTATATAATATAAAGTTTATAAAATCTCTATAGCTAAGCCCTTATTAAGGGATTAATAAGTTAAAGTTTTATATATTATTAATACCTATTTTTAATCTATGATTTTACCTTAATCTAGCTATTATAGCTTATATCTTTATAATTCTTTAACTTTTTTCTTATAGATAATTAGTATAGAATTAAGATAAAAGACCTAAGAAAACTCTTATATTTCTTAAAATAATTACTTACTTTATAATTATTTACTAAGGGTAACTTAAGAAATATATTAATAAATTATATTTCCTTAAGAGATATTAAAGAGCTAATTAGGAAAATTAAAAAGTAATAAGAATTACTTTTACCTATAAGCTAGCTTTATAATAACCCTTTATTAATAAATAAGATAGCTATTATAAACCTCTTTAATATAAGATAATAATAAATAGTTAAATTATAATAATTAATAAGAATATATAATAAAAAAAATATCTTATTAAGTAAAAGGTAATAATTAAGCTTTATAAATTTTTTTTTATTTTTATTTTTAAAGGTAATCTCTTTTAAGAGATTAAAGAAAAGTTATAAAAAGAAAAAATAAAGATAAAAAAAATAAATAAAAAAAAAAGAAATAAAAAAACCTCTTATTAAGTATTTTAAAGTACTTTATAAAATAGCTAATAAATAATTACCTAAGAGATTATAATAAGCTATTAAGATATAATTATAAAATCTTAATTAAAAAAGCTATAACTATTAATATTAATAATTAGCTTAAGATAATTAATATAAGAAACTAACTTTATATAAAAACTATATTAAAATAATAAATTAAATAAGTAATAAATAGACTTACTTATTTATTATAAATAAATTAATAAAACTATATTATTAACTTAATAAAAGATCTTATATAAAAAGAATTTAAGGTATTTATATAAAAATAATATATTAACTTAAAGCTCTAAGAAAAATAAGTAAGAGATTAATTTATAACCTTAGCTTAAAAAATAAATAAAATATTAATATAATACTTTATTTATTAATAAGCCCTTTATAAGAGCTTATTAAAAAAATAAAAAAATAATAAAGCTATAGCTTATTAATTCTTTTATAATTTATATAATAGGTTAAAAAAAGAGCTAAAGAGGTAAAAATACCTTATATAAAAGGCTTATTATATTACTTAAGAAATAAAATACCTTTAGATTTAAAGTATTAATTAAATAAGCTATCTTAAGAAAAAATATTTATAAGATAATAATAAATAGCTAGTTAAAAGGTATTATTTTCTTAGTTATAAAAGAGGCTTTAAAGGGAGCCTCTTTAGTAAATATAATTTATGCCTTATTACTAAATAAGGCTATTATAATCTAAGAGACCTTAGTATACCTTAAGTAGTAATATATAAGGGATAGATTAAAGATAGGCTGCTCTTTATATATATAAAGTATAGCTATTAAGGTTATTATACTTAAACCTATTATACTAAGATATATACTAATAATAATAATCTCTTTATAAACTAAACTTATCTTAGAGCTAAAGTAGGCCTATTAATAAAGGTTAATAAAGTTAGAGCTTAAGAGCTTAACTTATTAAAAAACTAAGAAAAATAAAAGTTAAACCTAAACCTTTATTCTTATTAATAAGAAAATAAGTATTAATTAAAAAAGTAATTATTACTTTAGTATTAATTCTCTAAGGCCTAGCTAAAATAAAAATTAAGGTCTTTATAGATATTAATATAAAGATTAATATTATTAATATAAATCTTATATATAAGCTAAGCCTTAAGCTAGCAAAAGACTATATAGCCCTTAGCCTTAAGTCCTTTAAAAGAGAATAAGAAAACCTAAGAAATACCTATTAATTAATCTTCTTTTTTATTAACTTATATAATAAATTATAAAAAATTTAATAAATATTTACTAAGGTAAATCTAAAAAATAGCTTATATAATATTATTATATTATAATTATTAATAAGTTAAAAAGGCATTATTATTAAGTATATTATTAATAAATAATATTATATTATAATTATAGCTATTAATTTAATATCTTTTACTTAAGAGATTATTAAAAATAAAAAAAAAGTATATATATTATATATTATAGTATTTCTTATACCCTAAGAAATAGCCTATTAGGCATTTAGTAAGAAAAAAGATATAATAATTAAGATACTTAAAGAATTACCCCTAGAACTTAAGGGGCTAAAAGGGTTTTTTAATAAATAATTAGTAAAAAGTATACCTATATTTACTAAAGCTATATATAAGATTAACTTAGTAAAAAGCAAAAAACCTCTATATAGTTTATTATACCTAATAAATAAGGCATAATACTAGGTGCTCTAAGAATATATTACTAAAAACTTAATAAATAAGTATATATAATACTTTATTAATAAAGCTAGGGTATTAATTCTCTTTATTCTTAAAAAGGATAAAGGCCTAAGACTTTATATAAATTATAAAGGATTAAATAAGGTTATAATTAAGAATTATTATCCTCTCCCTCTTATTAGTAATCTATTAGATAGACTTAGTAGAGCTAAATATATATTAAAGATTAATATTTATAATATTTATTATTAAATTAAGATTAAAGAAAAAGACTATTAAAAGACTACCTTTTATATAAGATATAATTACTTTAAGTATATTATTATATTATTTAGGCTAATTAATACTTTTATTACCTTTTAAATATATATTTACTAGTTACTTATTAACCTACTTAATATATATTATATCTTATATATAGATAATATTATTATATATTCCTAGAATTAAAAAAAGTATACCTATTATTTATAAAAGGTCTTATAAAGGCTTTATAAAGCATAACTCTATAGGAAATTATCTAAGTATAACTTTTATTAATAAAATATTAAATTCCTTAGCTATATTATAATATAAAAAGATATCTAAATAAAACCCTTATATATTAAGTTAATTAAGAAATAGCTTATATTAACTTATTTTAAAAATATATAAGTCTTTTTAAGGTTTTATAACTTTTATTAAAAGTTTATTATTTATTACTTAGTAATTATAAGCCTTTTAATAAAATAATTAAAAAGTAATAAAAATAAGAAAAAAATAAGAAAATTCTCTTAGCTTATAGAGATAAATTATATATTTAAAGCACTAAAGTATACCTTTTATTTAATAATAGTTTTTTATTACTAAGACTTATTAAAGCCTATAAGGGTTAAAACTAATATATTAGGTAAGGCTATTTTAGGTATCTTAGAAAAGTTCTTAATTTTTATTAATTATTAAGCCCTTACTAATATTATAAAAGCCTTATTAAAAGAGCTATAAGGAAGATTAATAAGATAAGTTTATAAACTCTTTACTTTTAATTTTAATATTTAATATTAATTAAGAAAGAAAAACCTTATTAATAGCCTATTAAGGCAGTTAGATTATATAATAAAAGAAATATTATATTAAGATATACTTCTTATATTAGCTAAAAAGCTAGCTATTATATATAAGCTATTACTAAAGCTTTAATAAAATATTATTAACTTAGAAGATAAGACCCTAGTTATATTAGCTTATATATAAGCTATTAAAGCTATAATAAAGGGCCTTATCCCCTTTAGTAAGTATATACTAAAAAGTAATACTTATTATATTATATTTATAATTATTATTAGGCGCTAAAGGGCTAAGGAAAAAGAGATTATTATTTAATAGATTACTTAGAAAGTAAAGAGCTCTTATTAAGTCTCTAGGGAACCTTTTATAGCTAGGGTTATTATTTTAAAGTAATATATCTTATGCCTTATTATAAAATAACTTATAAAAGATAAAATAATATTTCTCTTATAACCCTTTAAGAAGCTTAAAGTATTAATTAAGGAATTATAAAGCTAAGATTAATAATATAGAGAGCTAATAAAAAAAATATATAAAGCTATTAATAAATATAAAGGCTATATTATTAATAAACCTAGATTATTATAATTTAAAGATTAATTAGTTATTTTAAAATAAAAGGCCTTAAGATTAAAGATATTTTATTAATATTATAATAATCTAAGGGTAAGATATATAAAATTATAAAAGACCTTAGACTTAATAAAAAGAAAATTTTATTAATTAAGTATAATAAATATTATCTAAGAATATATTAAGAGTTATTTAATTTATTAAGGTATTTAAGTATTAAGGTATAAGTTATATAATAAACTTTAATTATTATTATTTTTATTATATTTATTTTAAGAAATTAGCCTTAACTTTATAATTAATTTATAAGTTAATATATAAAGTAATAATAAAAGCTATAATATTATATTAATTATTATATATTATATAATAAAGTATATAATATTTATTTTAATTATAAAAAAGCTTAAGGCTATAAGCCTAGTTATATTATTATATAAATATATAAAAAGCTATTTTAATATACCTAAAGGTATTATAAGTAATAAAGATAAACTTATTATAAGTAAGTTTTAAGTAAATTTAATAAAAAAAAAGTAATATTTTATTAATTATTTATTACTTATTATTTATAAATAAATAAATAAATAAAGAAAATATATTAAACCCTAGAGAAATACCTAAGGATATATATAAGAGATAAGCCTAATTATTAAGTAATATAACTCTTAGAGGCTACTTTTATATATAATAATAATTAATATTTTATAATTAAGGTTTTATTAAATAAAGTATTATATAAATATTATCTAAGATATATTAAATATATCTTTATAAAGATAGAGATAAATATCTAAGGTATTATTAAATACTTAGAGATACTTAGCTAAGTATATAATTTAATAAGGGATTATTAATATTATACCTTTAAATTTAAATTAAAATATTATAATATAAGGTATAAGCTATAAGTATATTAATAAGGATAATATATTAAAGTATTAATAAAGAATTAAAGGTTTAAATACCTTAAATTAGCCCTAAGATTTATTAAGATAAAAATCCTTATAAGGTATAATAAATAAGCTTATATAATAAAACTATTAAAATTATATAAATAAATATATAATATATTTTATATATTACTTCTTAAATTATAAAATAATTAATAAGATAATAATAAAACCTTAATAAATTTACTAAAGCTTAAGAATAAGCTTAATAAATAAGAGGTAAAAAAAGTAATTAATTATAAAATTATTAATAAAGCTTTATTTTATTTTATTAAATAAAAAAATTAATTAATAAAATATAATACTTAGAAACTTAAATATTACTTAAAAAATATAAAAATAATAATTAAGAAATATTATAAGATTATAAAGAAAAGTTATAAAAAGTAAAATAATATATAATTAATTTCTTAATAAAGTAATTATAAAAGAATAAAAATATTATTAATTATAAAAATAAAATAAAAAAGATTATAACTAAGTATAATTATAAGAAAATAATAATTATTAAGTTATTAATAAATATAAGCTAAAGAATTATTTAAAGAAAATATAATTAGAGATAATTATTTAAGTAATAGAAATATTAATATTAAATAAATTATTAATATTAAGAGTATTATTAATATTACTTAAGTAAGGCTTTATTATATTTTTATTTTTATTCTTACTCTTAAATTTACTAAGGCGAGATTATTTATAAAGAAAAGTAATAAGGCAAGGAGTTATTAAACTATTATTATTAATATTATTAATACCCTTAGTTTTATTATTATTATTATTAATAAGATATTTCTTATTATAAGAAATAAAAAAAGTATTAATATATATTATAATATAAATAATAATAAAAAAACTAATTAAAATACTAATAATAACTTAGGTAATTATAATAATAAGTAAATTAATATAAAGGTTATAAGATTTCCTAGTATAAGAAACTAACCTTAAGGGATTTATAAGTTTTATATATAAAATCTTATTAAATAATAAACTAGGGTTACTATATTATATAATTTTAAAAAAAAGGTATATTTAATATTAGATTTATAGTTTCTTCTCTATTTAAATAGAAATCCTTTTATAGGGATCTCCTTAGGAAAAGCTAAGGGAAATCCCCTAGATTTCCTTAGCCTTTCCCTTTTCCCTTTCTAGGGAATTCCCTTAGATTTCTATTAGATAGCCTAGGTAGAGGTTCTAGGGAAATCCCTAAGAAATCCCTTAAGAAATCCCCGGGAAGTCCCTAGTGTATTAATAAGGGAAATCCCTAGGATTTCCCTAGGAAACCCCGGGGAAATTATATAACCTATTTTCTCATAGCTTTTTATAATAAGTCCCCCTTACCCTAATATATATTATCCCTGGTATGCCCCTTCGCGTAGTTATTTTATTATAAAAGTAATATATAGGCCTTAGTTTTTAAGATATACTAGGTATTATATAGTAATAGATTTATAAGAGAATGCTAGTTTTATTATAATAGAAATATATAAAAAGGGAGACTAAGGTATAATATATTAAATTAAAGTTTATAAGTAAAATAAAGAGAATACTAAGAAATATTAATAAAATAAAAGTAAAGGGATATAGGCAATAAGTAATATAGGAATATATAAGGGAATATTATTTAATTTATAATATATTCTTTAGTAAATAAGGGCAATAAGTAAAGGGTAGTGTAATTTAGCCGCGGTATATTTTCCTCTTATTATTTTATTATATATCTATAAGGTCTTTTCTTAGTTAACCTATTTAAACCTACTTAGGCTCTAGGCCTATTAATATCCCTTAGACCCTTAATATAAGAGTCCTAGGTTATATTAGAAACCTTATTATTAGTAATAAGGTATAGCTAGGCTATTATCTCCTTATCCTTAGTTTTAACTTTAGTAAATAATACTTAGTCTTTTTTATAGAAGGTAATAAGCTTTGCTATAAGTAGGGCTAGCACCTAGGCCTTAGCTAGCTTAGTAAGAGTATAGGTCGCGATTAGCTTTATATAAGCTGAGATATTATACTTAGTATTCTTAAAGAACTTATAGGCCTTTATAAAGTAGTTATTAACTACCTCCTTATTAATAAAGACCTTATGCTCTTAAATAGCTATATATAATAAGGCGGCGGAGGTAAAGCTAGCTATTAGCTTTATTAGTAATATATTAAAGGTAATAATAAGACTTATAGCAATGCCTATAGCTTTAGTAGTCTTAGCGAGGGAGAAGGGCTTCTTAGCTTTATCGTAGATTAGCTTAATTATAATACTAAAGAGATTAGCGCATTTTACTAGTTTAAATAGCATAGCTTAGTTACTAACCACGAGCTAGTATATAGGAATAGAGCTAGTATCTTAGGCGATAGAGTCCTTAATAATAATAGGTATATCTAAGATCTTAGGCGCTTAGTATTTAATAATTATATTAATTAGCTAAGCCTTGCTAAGGATAGCGAGTAAGTTAGCGGGTTTAGCTAATCGCTTAAGTAATAAAGTCTCTATTTTAATAGATCTAAATAATTATATATTATTATCCCTAGTAAGGTTAATTAAGTTATAGTAGGATTCGCAAAGGGCTAAGCTAAAGAGAGGCTTAATAAGTATATTAAAACCGTAGTTAATATAGTCTTAGGCTTATAAGAGCTATTTATCCTTAAAGGTATCTTACCCTCCTAGGTTAATAAGGACCTTCTTAGCCTCGGTGATTATATAGTTATTTTTAGAGTTAATAACTTTATATAGGGCCTTGGTAAGGATATAGGCGCTTTTGGCTAAGCCTAGGGCATTTTTTTTATCCTTGCTATTCTTTAGGTATATATTGCCCTTAAATTAGTTAGTTATAGTATTTTTTTCTAAGGTAAATTAGCCTTACTTATTATATCTAGCGCTTATAGTAATTTCGCCTATAGTAGGTAGGTTAAGTTTAGAGTTAGTATTAAGTTTCTCTAGAATAAGAAAAAGTCCTCTAAGTATTTATAGGGGTTAACTAAGTATACTTAGTATCTCATATATAATAAAAAACCTATTAAATTCTTTTAAGAGCTTAAAGGTTAAGTAGTTTATAAGGTTACTTAATAAAAAGTATATGCCTTACTATAGGGCTAATATTTTAAAATTAGGGTTATAGCTATCTATAATAGCTTATCTTTTAAATATAATATAAGTAGTTTAATTATTTTAGCTCTAGTAGCTAAAATAGCTAGCTATTTCTTTAATAAGTAGGTTTAGTTTATAATTATAAAGTTTAATTATATAATAATATCTATTATAAAAAAGGACTAAGTTTTAGTAATATACTTTATTATTAAATATATTATAATAAGTAAGATCTTTACTAAAATAAATATTTATAATATAAGGTTAAAATCACTTTATAAGCTAAATACTTATAGTAATTTACCTATAAAAAGAGGTAAGTTAAAAGAGAAATAAATAAATATAGCTAGCTTTATATAAGCTTTATTTTAATTTTTCCTTAGCGTTTTTATTAGCGGCTACTTATTAATTACTTATTAGTTTTTCTTAAGATTTCCCTAGGATTTCCTTAGAATTTCCCTTAATATAAACCTTAGGCCTATATTTTTTATAGCTAACCTCTCCCTTAATATATTAGCTTATCTTCTTTATTATTATTATTATTATTAAGTATAGGTATTAGCCTTATAATATTTTCTTTATCTCTAATAATAGGTTTATTTCTTAGTACTAGTGCTATAATTATAGTTTTATTTTTCTTAGTTAGTTATATTAATACTTTAATTAGCGCTTTTATCTTTATTCTTTTATCTTTAAATACTTAAATAGCCTCAGGGGCATTAATTATATCCTTATTAATCTAAATAATATAATTACTTAGCTATCCCTTTTACTTAATTAAGAACTCTATCTTAGCTTTTATATATTTAATCTTTTATATGCATTTATTAAGCATCTATTTAACTTTAAAGTATTAGTATTTATCTCTTTAATAACTAAAGTCTTTATTAATAAGAATTAGCCCTAGCTTATTTAATAATAATAGTACTAGTTATAAGTATTATATTAATACCATAGGGTAGATTCTAAGGTTACTTTTAATATTAAGCTAATATATAAAGTAGCTAACCCTTTCTATAACTTAGTATAAGCTAATAAATCTTTCCTTAAGCTTCTTAACTCTATTATTTAATACCTTATATCCTTTATTAAGCTAAAGCATAGCTTAATCTCTTAGCTTTAGCTAGAGAGGGCAGTGCTTCTTATTATAATATCTCTTTATAGCTACCTAGGCAAACGCTATATATAAAATAGCTTTATTCTAGAGTTTAGCTCTATCCTAAGAGTAGGCTATTTCCTTAATAAAGCATAGTCTATTATCTATGCATAGCCTAGTAATTAGCTTACTTAGTATAATATTAATAGCTATAATAAAAGAGTTATTTAAGGTAAACTATAGGGAGAAGATAGCCTAGGTCTATAGTTATTTTAAGTTATCGCTTATTTAATAGCATAAGGTGATTTTTATTATTTAGTTATATCTTTTTAATATGCTATTAATCTAGGGGTATTATATAGTAAATATAGTAAGGGAAGTGCCTATTGCCCTCTAGAGTATTTATTAAAATTCACTTAGGAATTTTAGGTCTTTATTAGATATAATATTCTTAGGGACCCCTTAGTTATATTAGTAGAGCTTATTATAAAGGGAGAGCGCCTAATATTTAGCGGTAAACCCGGTATAGCCTAAGATAATAAGGCCTATATAATTAAATTTATAAGTAATAGTAAAAAAGGCATTAAATATATTAAACCTATAGTTATGCTATAGCTTACCCTTGCTTAGGACTTTTAGTATTTTAATAATAAAGTCTATAGCTATTATATAAAATAAGATTAGTAGCGACTAAATTAATATAAGCTCCCCGGGGGTTTTGCTTTTATTTATTTAGTTATAGGTATATATCTTATATTCTTCTTATATAATATTAATCTTCTAAGAGAGCTTTAAGATAATAAATAAGCTAATAAGTTCTTATTATATTTGCCCTTTACTAAGGTAAAACTTCCTTTAGTATATTTCCTTAATAAGGCTTATAATAACCTTATCTAAGATATATAATTATTTCTTATTACTATATTTAATTAGGTAAAAAAGGCCTTTTATATATATAAATAAAAGCTCTTTTTTCTTATTTTTATTACTAAGTTATTTTAAGATAAGGTATTATCTAAGGTCTATTTTATATTTTATTATTATTTTTATTAAGATTTCTAGCTTAATAAATACTTCTATATAGTAATATATTATTTCTATAATTAAGTCTCCTTCTTAGGCATAGTTAAGCTTACTATTAAGGTTATTTAATAAGGGATCTATGCCTAGTAATTATAAAAGTATATTACTAATAAGATTAATAATACTAGGAATATAATATATAATAAGAGGGAACTAGCTTAAGTATTAAGATATCTTAGTAATATACTTATTAATACATAGGCTAAAGGTAGAGATATATACTTAGTTAATAATATTATAAATAGCGGCATAGTTTATAAGTATATAAACCCTATTAACTTATAAGGAGAAAAATATAATTTAAAGTTTTTAATATACCTAGATAAGGCATATTACCTCGAGCTCTATTAGCTAATATACCTTTTTATTATTTCTTAAGATATAGCTAATATAAAGAATTAATTAAATTATATATCTTAGGATTTATACCTTCTTATCCTACTTATAGGATAGGTTAAGGTAAAAAATCATAGCTCTTAGACCCTTTTTAAATATATTAAGTATAGCTATAAGTTATTAGTTAGGGTTAAAGTAAAAGAGAGCGCTAGTATATAAGGATATAGGTCGGCGATTAATTATTAACTAATCAGCGTAACTTTGGAAATATATTATATAATATAGAGCCTATAAAATCTCTATAGCTAAGCCCTTAATAAGAAATTAATAAGTTAAAGTCTTATATATTATTAATACCTACCTTTAATCTATGATTTTACCTTAATTTAGCTATTATAGCTTATACCTTTATAATTCTTTAATTTCTTTCTTATAAATAATTAGTATAAAATTAAGATAAAAGATTTAAGAAAACCCCTATACTCCCTAAGATAACCACTTACTTTATAATTATTTATTAAAAGTAACCTAAGAAATATATTAATAAATTATATTCCCCTAAGAGATATTAAAGAGCTAATTAAAAAAATTAAAAAGTAATAAAAATTACCTCTATTTATAAGCTAGCTTTATAATAACCCTTTACTAATAAATAAGATAGCTATTATAAACCTTTTTAATATAAGATAATAATTAATACTTAAATTATAATAATTAAAGAAAATATATAATAAGAAAAATACCTTATTAAGTAAAAGGTAATAATTAAGCTTT
>RZGM01000268.1:0-12926 GCA_027886205.1 Fusarium piperis | reverse complement strand
AAAATAACCCTAAGTAAAGTCTTATATATAACTTAATAATAATATAATATATAAATATAATAAGTATATAATAAAATTATTAAAAATATTATATTTTATTATTTTAAAAATATATTTTAATATATATTAATTATATTTATATTATAACTTATATAAGCCTTAATTATTAAGATATTTAATAATATTTTTATTATTTTATTAATCTTATTAATATCTAAATTAATATAATTAATATAGAGATATAAGGTTAATTTTTATCTCTAGATAATATATAATATATTTTAAAATAAAGATTTATAATTTATTTTATAAGCTTTTTATCTTAATATCTATATTTTTATATCTATAAATAAATAGCTATTTTAAATTAATATATATACCCTCTTTATATTAAGTACTCTTTAATAAAATAAATCTTTTAGCTTTATTAAAGATATAAATAATAATCCCTAAGTCTAAGATTAATAAGTTATATTATAAGTATTTATTACTTAAAGCTAAGAATATAATTACCTCTTTTAAGATATAATACCTTAAGCTTAATAATTAATTTAATTTTTTTAATAAATTATTATTTTATCTTTATAATTTTTTATAAAATTCTTAAATTTCTTTATTTTACTTAAGATATTACTTTTATAAATTTAATTATCTTTATAATAAATTATATTTCTTTAAGGTATTCCTAAGAATATTACTTAATATAAAAAAGAGTTTATATACTTATAATCTTTCTTAATAAAGATATATTAATAGCTAGTAAAAAGGACTTACCGCTTAACTATATAATAACTAAAGATAACTAAGTTAACCCTCTAAAGGTCTAATAAAGGTTATAAGACTACTAAGAGCTTTTTTAAGTCTAATAGCTATATAAGACTAATTTACTTTAAGTAAGCTATAGCCTATATAAGGTTCCGCCTTAATAATATTAATATATTAATAAGGTATATTAATATAATTATAACGGACTAGGCCTAGAGCTACTACTATTAAGGGTTAGTAATAATATTTATTAACTTAAGGAGGGAAAAAAAAAGAGGTCCTCCCCTCTTATAGTTTAGCTTAAGGCTAGACTTAGTCTAGACTCTAGCCTAGCCCTTATTACATAATTATATTATATAACCTAGCTAAGGCTTAGGCATAGCCTAAGCCTATAATATACCCCCTTCTTTTATAAAATAATTCTTTCCCTTAGGTTAGCCCCCCCTTCCCTAGGTATTAGTTAGCCGGGGTTATTTATATACCTAGCCTATGCGCCTTTAATCTATATATTATCCCTTATAACTCATTATAGGCTAGACCTAGGTCTATGTATTATTGCCTTATAAATAGGTATATTCTCTTACTAAGTATACCTCGCTAAGTTATTTTTCTTTTCTTCTCTAGTATTCTTAGGGTTATTTATTAGGCTTTTTTTTTTATTAATCCTAAATATACTTATCTTTTTTTTGCGATTTAACTTTATTTTTTCTAAATATAGCTATTATTTCTTTATTTCTTTTCCTTATTACCTCTCTCTTATAAATATAAAATACCTAAGTTATCCTTCTTCTCTTTTCTCTTATTATATCTATTAAATCTTTATATAATTAAATTACTACTATATCGCTATAAGTATAATCTTTTATTAATCTACCTCTTATAATATTTACTCTTATTATATTATTAATAAAATAAATATTATTATTAATTCTCCCTAAGATCCCTTTAACCCTCTTTTTAATAAAGGCTATAATAAGGATAATAATCGCCTATTATATTATGCCTTAAGTAAGTTTCTTATTAAGAGGGACTTTAATAATAAAAACTTAGCGCTCTTAGAAGAGCTTAGTTTACCTTATTAATAATATATTAATTAGCTCTTATCCTTAGGTAAATTACTTAATTATACTCTTAGCTAAGATAAGGCTTACTAGGCCTATTATAATATTAAAAATACTTATAATTAGAATTATAACCTCTTAGCTATTAATTTAGGTCTATATTGCCTTCTTAATAATATTATTATAGCTATAAAAAGTAATAAATATATTAAGACTCTTATTACTATGCCTTTTCTTAAGTAAAAGAATAAAAGAAAAAAGGCTATTTTTATTTTTTCTTTTACTTAGCTTACTTATCGCTAGTGGTCTACCTTCGCCACTACCTCTATTTACTAAACTCCTATTAAGTCTCTCTATATACCTAGCTTTGCCTTTAATTTATCTCTAATTAAGAGTTAGGGCTCCCCCTTTAATCTTATTAGCTTTTCCCTTATTATTATTTCTTAGGTATTAATCCCTAGGTATTATAGGGCTACTATTAGGTTTATTACTCTCTTATAATTTAATTAGCTTATCTATGCGATAGCTAATACCTTTAATTAAATATACGCCGAGAATTATATAACTTACTTTACTATTAATAATCTCTCTACTTACTATAAATAAGCTTATTAAGAATAAAATAATATTAATATTACCTTAATTAATATCTTAGGTAAAATAACTTAAACCCTTAATTATTTAGCTTAGGGTTAGGATAGGCGCTCTATATCCCCTAAGTCTTTTACTAAGTATACTATCTCGCGCTATAACCGCTAAGATAAGCGCAATAACTAGGGCTATCGCGGGTTTAGTTATAGATCTAGTGATCTTTTTAGCGATAATAGAGGTACTTAAGCTTATTACCTCTTTAATCCTAGGTTAGACTTATATTAATATCTTATATATCTATTTATGCCCTTAGTTAGTTAATTAATATTAATTTATTATAGCTCTTTATATAACGCGGGCTATTATTTATATATATATCTCCTTACTTTTTTTTATAATCCTCTAATACTTTTATTTAAGTAAAGTTTTCTAATAGCTCTTAAGTAAGCTAAATATATCCTTTTTATTTTATAAGGATATTTTAGTATTTCTTTTATCTTAATATATTCTTTACTATTATAATCTCTTTTACTTAGTATTTTATATTTTCTTCCTTATTAAAGTTTATTATTATAAGTTCTAGGCCTAGTTTAGATTTAATAAGTTCTTAGCTAAGAAATAGGTTAATTATTACTTTTTTTATTAGGTTAATATAAAATATTAAGTAAATACCGCGGGGAATATCTAGTTTTATTATTAATAGTATTAGTATACTTATAACCCTATACCTAGCTATAACCTAGTCTAATTTTTAACTTAGGTAATTAGTCTTTATATTATATAAACTTAATTAAACTTTATTTCTAATCTAGAATTACTTTATAGGTTATTATAAGCCTACTAAGGACTTATATTTCTATTATTATATAAAGGCTATAGTAGCCTATATAAGCTCTATGCCTATATATAAATACTTAAAGAAAGTAATTACTCTTCTCTTTAATAATATCTTATTTTCTTTTATAATTAATATACTTTATACTATCTCTAGGTTAAACCTATATAATAATTTATTTAGGCTTATCCCTATAATTAATAAGTCCTTATTATTTAAGGCTAGCTAATATATTAATAGGTATAAGGGCTAATTAAGCTATAAGAAAGAAACTATAACCCTTAGGATAACTTATATTTCTTAGTTAGCTCTCTCTATACCGCTATTTATCTAAGGGTAATAAGCTATTAATAAGAGCTAGGCTATCTCTATAATCCTATAAAGTATTATCTAAAACTCACTTAGTTAATCTAAGCCTCTATTTATAATAATACTAAGTAAAAACCTATAGAATTATTACTAATAGTCTTAAAACCTCTCTATATATACTATAGCGGCTATAGATATTATTACCTCTAGCTATATATATTTAAATAGCTTATCTATAATAACTATTAGATACCTTAGGTCTCTTTTCTCTTTTATAAGTAAGTCTATTATAAAGTCTATAGAGACTTAGGTCTAGTAATAGTTTAGGATTAAAAGTAATTATAATAAGCCTTACCTTTATTATTAGCTTTTATATACCCTATAGTAATAATAGTTCCTTATAAATTATATTATTAACTAAGATATATTATCCTAATAATAGCTCCTTTAAAAAAGTTAAAAGGTAGTATTTTTCTCTAGGTATACTAAGATAAGTAAGTTATATATTTATTAGATTAAGGCTATTATAAGAGGTTCTTATAATAAGACCTAGAGCCTCCCCTTATAAAATAGCGCCCCTTATATATTTAATAAGTAGTCTTATACTTATTTTTATATTAATACTTCTTTAGGGAACTTATAGGTGTTATTCTTTATAGCCTTAAGCTTATAAAGGTAATTTTTATCTTTAGCTATAGTCTTATTTTAAAGTATCTAGAGGTATTTTTTAGTAAATATTATCTCGCTTAATAATAGAGCCTAATATAGGGCTATATTAGGTCTAAGGCTTATTATTTTAATTACTAACTATTACTAATACTTAGGCTAGCTTAGCCCTTATAATAATATCTTTAAGATAGTAATTAGCCTTAATACTTATCCCCTATATAAGCTAATCTTTATCTTATCTTATTTATATTATAATAAGGCATTAGGTCTCTAAGCGAGGTAACCTAGCCTATATTATAGGCTATAGTTAAACTTCGAGAGCTTATTTATTTACTATACCTATTATTCTAAGATCTCTTATACCTTTATAAAATACTCTAGGTTCTTATAATTAATAAGTATAATAAATAAGTTATTTACCCCCCTAAGCTTAGCTAACTAAGTATATAGGTAGCTTATTACCGCGAGTAGCTTTTTATTATAGATTATATAATTCCTTTATATAGGCATTAAGGGTACTAAGTAATAAGCGACTAAGTATAATATATTTACTTTATTCTCTTATAAAAGGTATCCCTTTAGTATTATCTTAGAGTAATCTGCCTTAATTATTATTTAATATCTTAGCTTTTATTATATTAATATTAAGTATAAGATAAATTATACCTTAAGCTTATTAAATGCCCTTTATTCCTCTTTGCCTTAATAGAATATAACTCTCTTTCTTATAAGGTAATTTAAGGGTTTTATTATAGCTATAAAGTTATCTATAAATTTATAATAAAAGTTAATAAATCTAAGGAAGCTTTATATACCATAGACCTAAGTTAGGGGCTCTTATTCTTAGATAGCTCGCACTTTCTCTAGGTTAAGTTAGACTTTAACTCTAGCCTAAATAATATAGCCTAAGTATTTAACCTCTATAATTATAAAAATATATTTCACTAAGTCTAAGTTAAGGCTTATTTTTTAAAGCTTCTTTAATATAGCTTAAATCTTTTATATATAATTTTTTCTTAAGTTATCTAAGTAAATTAATATATTATTAAGATAAGTAATAATAAAGTCCCTAAGGCTATCTCTTAATATATTATTAATATATCTTTAAAAGGTTATAAGGGCCTTTATAAAGCTAAATAATATAATAAGCTATTTAAATAACTTAAATTTTATCTTAAATATAATAAAATATTTATTACTTTTTATAATATATATCTTATAAAAAGCTATATAAATATTAAGTTTAATAAATTATTTTATCTTAAATAAAAAATATAATATTTCTTTAATAAGAGATAATAAATAATAATCTTAGCTTATTACCTTATTAAGTGCTTTATAATTTATATAAAAGTATTATCCTCCCCTTAGCTTTTTTATTAAGAGGACTAAAGTAGCCGCTATACTTAAGCTAGCCTAGATCTAACCCTTATCTATAAGCTTTATAATTTATCTCTTAACTTCTAAGAGATAGTCTCGCGGTATATTATAAAGAGGGCCCTATAATAAGTCTAGCTTAGTTTTATCTAATCCCTTCTTAAGCTTAATCTAATAATTAGATAATCCTTTATATAGAGGAAATATAAAGGCTTTCTCTTTATTAAATAAATCCCTAAAGTCCCTAAGCTCTTCTAGAATTATTAAGGGGGAGGTCTTAGCCCCTCTTTCTTTAGGTATTATTATTTATATTATTAATATAATTTCCTTTAAGCTTATTACTATAAGAGAGCCTTTATTAGTTTTAAGGCGCCTCTTTTATTAAGCTAGTGCTATAAAGACTAAGCCTATTATAAAGGTAATCTTAATATATATTAGGCATTAGGTGATCCCCTTTACCTTAAGGCCCCTTATTACCTTAACTATGATTTTTTTATATTAACTATAGATATTAATATCGCGGTATATTACCTAGGGGAGGCCTAAGATTATATCCCTTATAAGCCCTTATATTATATAAAAGGCAGCTATAGATATTTAGCTATTAATATTAATCTTATATTAAGCTAAGTATATAATAAGGGAGAAGGCCTCTTTCTTTTATATCTCTCTCTTTTTAACCTTTATTATAATCCTTATTTATTATTTTTTTAATAATAATATTAGCTTTAATCTTAGCCTTTATATTATATAATTATTAATTACTTTATAATAATTATATCTTATATTAATTTATATATTAATAAACTTTATTTTATTAAAGAGAATTAATATTAATAATAATAAGCTATTTATTTTATTCTTTATCTTATAAAACTCTTTCTAAGGTCTATTAATATACTTTCTTAGTAATTAAGGGTAAGATCTCTCTTACCCCTTTATAAGACTTTATTTAGGGGTACTTAGTTTTCTTAATTATTTAATTCTCTTTTTAATAATAACCTATCCCCCTTTGCGCTAATTCCTCGCATAGTTATCTTAGTATTAGGTCTAACTGCTAAGGCTAGATAATACTCTCTCGCTAAGTGCGCTTATAAGCTATAATATAGGTAGGCGCTAAAGGCCCTATAGGAGCTAAGTACCTCCCTAGAGACCTATATTATATATTACTTTAAGGGGTTTATACCCGAGATATAGCTAAGTTACTTCTTTTTCTTTTATTTTACTATATAAGCTATATTTACCTTAGTTATTAATATATCCCCCTTATAATTTATTATAGAAATATATTATATAATAATATAAGTCTTAGATTACTTATATTTCTCTTTTATAAGATAAGATTTAATATTTATTATAATACTCTTATATATAACTATAGCCTAATTATAATTATCCCTAGGGATTTCTTTATTAATATAATAATTATATATCTTCTTATTAAGAGACCTCTTAAGCTTAATAAGCTTAATATTATTATCTTAATTATTTCCTCTTATTATTATTATAATTTACTTAAAGTATATAAAGAAAATAAAAAAAGTCTTATTAAGCCCTTATATTATTTATTTTAACTTAATCTAGGCTAATTTTATTTTATAAGGGTTATTATATAATATTATTAAGTAATTAAAAAATATTAATAGCTAATACTTTAAGGCTATATTTTCCTTAAAAAATACTATAACCTTAATCTAAACCTCCTTTATAAGATTTTTTTATAAAAATATCTATTAATTCTTTTAATCCCTAATATTTTTTCTTTTTAATTCTAAAATATATTTTATTAATAACTATTATACTTTAAATTATCTATTATCCTTATTAAAGGCTAGTCCTATATTAACCTTCCTTTAGCGCTTAACTAAGAATACTAAGATTATTAGCGGCGAGTTTAAGAGGGATATTATAAGAAGGGGGACCTAAGCTAAGAGGGGGCCTTCCTAAGGCCTATTTCTCTTAATTTAGGCCTATAAGAGTTTTATTAACTAGGGTATTATTACCTTTAGCTCCCTATATATTATTTCCTTAATTACTTATACTTTTAGGCTAAGGCTTAGGGGGTCTATTCCCCCTTTATCCCTTATATATATATTAGATATATCCTTATTATTATATCTATATATTAATATATATATTTAATAGCTAGAGAGTAATCTATATCTTAGGCTAAAAGAAATTAATAAATTATAATAGATTAGGCCTAGAGCTATTATTATTAAGGGTTAGTAATAATATTTATTAACTTAAGGAAAGAAGGAAAAAGGGGTTTTCCCCTCTTATAGTTTAGCTTAGGGCTAGACTTAGTTTAGACTTTAGCCTAGCCCTTATTATATAGTTATACTATATAACTTAGCTAAGGCTTAGGCATAGCCTAAGCCTATAATAATAATTATATATTATTAGGCTTTAATACTTAAGTTAATAATTAGGTATATATATTAGATAATTTATATAAGGATTATTATTTTATATAATATTTATAGATATACTTAGGTATTATTAATATTAATTAAGTTATTATTATTAAAATAAGAAATAGGCTATTTTTATTATTATTATAAATTAATAATATATTCTTAATAAAATAAGGTTTATTAAGGTAAAGTATTAGGTATAATAGTATTATAAAGCTTATTTAGATATTAACTCTTATATTAAAAGGTATTAGGCTTAATAGCTTAATTATATTAAAAATTATATATTTTTTATTTAATTATCTTAATTTACCCCTTAGGTATATAATAAGGTTAAATTATTTAAATATTTATTATAATATTTTCTTAATTTAATAAGAGATATATATTAAGTATTATAATATTATTTAAAGGTTATAAGTTAATTATAACTTTATTTTTTTTTATTTAAAATTTTTTAAATAATAAATATAAGATATATAATTAATATTAATTTATCTAAGTAATATATTTTTCTTATTATATAAAGTTTTTAATAAATTTAATTTAAGAAATAATAATCTTTAATTTTTATTAAATAAGCTTTAATAATTTTCTTTTAATTTTATTATTTTTTAATTAAATTAATTATTATTATTTTAAGTATAAAAATAATACCTTTATTTTTATAAATATTATTTTTATTTATTAATTTAAGAAATTTTATTATTTATTTATTATTAAATTTAATAATTTTAATTTTAAAATTATTTTTTAGTAATAAAATACTTTTTAAATAATTAATATTATAATTTAATAATTTAATATTAATATAACTTAAGTTATTTTTATTATTTTTTAAAATAAGTATTATTATATCTCTTAAGAGAGATTTAATTATAAATTAATTAAAGATTTTTAATCTTAGTTTAAAGTCTTAGTTAATTATATCTAAGAAATCTATAGTTTTAAATAAGTTAATAATAATATTACCTATTTTATTACCCTTATAATTATAAATATAATTAAAGAATTATCTTTTATAAATTTATATATTTTTATTATTATTATTATAAAATATAATTATTTTAATAATAGTTTTATTAATAATATTATTAAAAATATTTTTATTTTTTCTTTTAAAATAAAAGACTTTATCTTTTTTATTTAATTTATAAGTTTTAAAAAGATTTTTATATTTAGTTAAGAGAAATATAATTTTATTTTTTTATTATAATTATATAAATACTTCTTATAACTTAGCTAAGAATAAAGGTCTATTTTTAAAGATTTTCTTTTAATAATTATATTATTTATAAATTTAAAAAAAGTACTTAGGTTAATAATATTAATCTTTACTTTATATTTATATAAAAGCCTTATCTTAAGTAATATATAAGAGCTAAGATAATTAATTATATTAACTTTAATAATAATATAATAATTCTATAGCCTAAGTACTAAAGTAATAAGCTTATAAGTTCCTAAGGGATAAACTATAGATTTATATTAATAATAAGATTAAATATATAATCTTAAATATAAAAGTATTATATCTAGTAATTATTAAGGACTAGACCTATATTATATATAAAAGATAGTCTTGCGATTAGCTATCTAAGGCTAAGGAAAAGAGAAAAGTTTTCCTTAGTAAGTCCCTTGCTTATAAGGTCTTATATAAACTTATAATACCTAGGCTAATATTAGTCTAGGCCTATGGCTAAGCTTAGGCTATTAAATAGTAATGCCTATAATATTATCTCTCCCCTCTAAAAATAGCTAACTATTATCACGAGGTCTTAATAATTATATAGCTCCCTTATAATATATTAGCCTCTTTAAAAGAGCCTCTAAATACTAATTAAGCGCTAATTATTATTAACTTAAAGAATAATAGCTATGAATTATAATAAAGGAAAATAACCTAATTAGGCCTTATAATTTAAGGTATAAATATCTCTTTTTACTTAGTCTTTTTCTTTTTTTTTTTTTCTTTTCTTTAATCCTTTTAGCTTATAAGTATCTTATTATAATAGGCTTCTTTTTTACTTATTTCCTTATTATATATTTATTATTAACCTATTAATAGTTTTTTATATAATTATCTATGTCTTTTTTTTTATTATTACTTTATGCGCTTACCTATGCCTATTATTATATAAGTTTTAGTTTTCCCTTGCTTTATTATTATTAACTTATATAAGGTTAATTATAAAAAGTGCCTTAATAATATTATTTACTAAGAGCCTAGCTAAAAGGTTAAGCTTAAGAGTAAGATTATTACTTATTTATTTATTACCTTATATATATTATATGTTAATAATAAGTATTTTATTTATTTATATTATAATTACTTATTAATTCTCTATATAGCTAACTTTATTAAGTATTATAATTATATTAATAATAATAAGCCCTATAATCTTATATATCTTTCTCTTTTTTTTATCTTAATTATTATTAACTTAAGCTTCTTTATAGCTCTCTTACTTTATAATCTTTACTCTTTATATACTTATTACCTTTTAATATATAAGTTATCTTTCTAAGTCTACTTATATTAATAATAATATATATATTTATTTACTTTCTCTCTATAGTCTCTTTATTAACTTAATATATAAGTAATAAAGTTTACTTAGACTATTAATTATTATATATTATATAAGATTTATTATAATAATCCTAGTTAGCACACTTATGCTACTATTGCTATTACTCTTATAGCTAAGTAATATAAGGCTAATAATACTACTACTAAGGCATAATTAATTGCCTATACTTCCTTATAGGTATAGATTAAGATTACTAATAACCTTTAGGCCCTTATTACTTAAATCTTTATAATCTTATTACTTATTTATATTAGGCTTATTATATTACTTAATAAGTTAAGAGACTTAGTAATTAATACTTTTAATAAAAGTAATAATAAAGATATTAGTAATAATAATACTTAATTATAATAAGTTCTTTAGGTAATTATAGGTTATAGTATATATATATAAATATAGGCCTTATAGCTATAATACCTTAATGCCTTATAAGGCTATTACTTAATAAATTCTTTATAGCCTTAATATTATTTTTATACTTCTTATATCTCTCTTTTTTTTATATTATTATAAGTATTTATAACTCTTAGTTCTTTTTTTTTTATTTAACTAGAGACTTCTCTATTAGCTATAGCCTTGCTATAACTATGCTATAAGGCTATTATAATCTCTTACTAGCTTATATTATTACTTATAGTAATCTAGGGCCTTTATCTCTTTTATCTCTTTAATTAATTCTTAGGTAGATTTATAATAGCTTTATTATTTTATTTATACTTAATAAAAATACCTATAACCTTATTATTTTTATTTTATTTATAAAATATCTTTAATAATTTATTCTTAGTATTTTTTATATTAAATTAATAATAATTAAAAGTTATTATTTTCTTAGGCTAATAATAAGTTTTATAATACTTTCTTAAATAAATTAATATAAAATCATAAGTAAATAGCCCTAGGGATATCTAGTTTAATTATATATAGGTTAATTACTTATATAATAATATATTTAAGGTATAATTAATTTAGCTTTTTATATAGCTTAAGAGAACTAATATTTATAAGGTTAAGCTATATCTTATCTCTTACTTAGTAATATTTAGCTAAGCACTGCCTCTTATTAGCTATATCTTCTTAGCGCTATTATATTATAGCTATATTAATTTATATAAACTTAATTATTTCTTAGAGCTTTTTTATAAATACTTTTACTTTAGCTTTATCTAAGTAATAGAGTTTAAAAGCTTTAAGCTCTTTAGCTAAAAATAACTATATATAATATTTATATTTTATAAAAAAAGAACTTATTTTAATAATAATATAATTATAGTTATTTAATAATAACTAAGCTATAAGTAAGAGGTTACCTTAATTATCTTAGGTATAAGAAATATATACTTATAAGTATACTTAAATCTCTTAGTTTATTCTCTTAGGCCTTTTATTTATTTAAGGGTAATATATAATACTTAGTTATTACTTAATCTTAGCTAGCTTATAAAGGGCTTATTAAAACTTATTTATTTAATTACCTTTTTTATTACTTATAATAGACTTTAGTAATTTATAAAAGTAAAAGTAATAGCTAAGGAATTATTATATATATACCTTAGTATTTATAATAGGTATTACTTTAAATATAATTACCTTAATTAACTTATTATAAATTACTTATAAGTATTTTATTTTTAAGTCCTTAATAAATAATAAGTTAATTATAAAGTCTATAGCTAGGTTATAATATATTTATTATAATATTAATAAAGGCCTTAAGAGTTTCTTTTTTATTTATTTTTAAATAATACTTTAGCTATATATATTATAATTTCTTATAAAGTAATAAATTAGCTTTATTATCCTTAGCTAAAAAAAATATCTTTATATAAAAATAATTATCTTATTTTATTTAAGGTATTTTTTAATAATTAAGTTATATTTTAATTAAATAATATAAGTTTATAGCTTATTTTTAATATCTTTATTATTTTTCTTATTATTATTTCTTTTAAAGATCTAAATCTTATCTTAATATAAGATTTTCTTTTTTTAATTTAAGTAATACTTAGTAATCTAAATTAAGAGTTATAACCCTAAGAAAAAGCCTTAATCTTTTTACTTAGTTACTTCTAGAGCGCTTTAATAAGTATTATTATTTTTAATTACTTATTTTTAAAGCGCTTTTAATTATAATTTCTTAAGAAATACCTTATAAAAAAATAATATATTATTTATTATTATTAATTATAATTAATTAATTTAGTAATTTTATTATATACTTATTATATTTATATATTATATTACTATTAGGTTATATATAAGACTTTACTTAAGGTTACTTTAATAAACTTTTTATTAAACCTCTACT
>RZGM01000267.1:4932-18057 GCA_027886205.1 Fusarium piperis | reverse complement strand
TACTTAAGGTTACTTTAATAAACTTTTTATTAAACCTCTACTTATAACCTTATCTCATAATATATAAGTTATCTATAGGTAAGCTTATGAGTTAATTTACTTACTCACTAGCTTACTATTTATACTTACTTTATAAAGCAAAGAAGCTCCTATAACCATATATCTTATTACCGCAATATAGAAAGGAATATTATATCTTTAAGTTATAAAAGGTCGCCATATTTGATTTATTATATAAGGCCTTTAAGATATCGCTCTTAATTCTCAATAAAGATATACTAGTGGCCAGTGAGAAGGACTTACTGCTTAACTACATAGCAACCAAAGATAACTAAGTTAACCCTCTGAAGGTCTAATAAAGATCGCGAGACCGCCAGGAGCTTCTTTAGGTCTAATAGCTATATAAGGCTAGTCTACTTTAAGTAGGCCATGGCCTCTATGAGGTTCTGCCTTAATAGCATTAGTATATTAATAGGGCATATTAGTATAATTATATACTACTAGGCTTTGGCGCTTAAGTTAGTAATTAAGTATACGTACTAGATGATTTATATAGGGGCTACTATTTTATATAGTATTTATAGGTATGCCTAGGTATTATTAGTATTAGTTGAGTTGCTATTGCTAGAATAGGAAGTAGGTTGGCTACTCTTATTATTATTATAAATTAGTAATATGTTCTTAATAAAATAAGGTTTATTAAGGCAGAGTATTAGGCGCGGTGGCATTATAAAGCTTATTTGGATATTAACTCTTGCGTTAAAAGGCATTAGGCTTAATGGCTTAATTGTGTTAAAAACTGTATATCTCTTACTAGATTGCCTTAATCTGTCTCTTAGGTATATAATAAGGTTGAATTACTTAAATAATTATAATTACCTAAGTTATTATTAATATTTTAGTTAATCTTTTTATTATTATTTATATTATAATATATATTAATACTTTTTTTATTTCTTATAATAAGAAATATCTTATTAATAATAATAATAATAAGGCTAAGGGTATTAATAATATTAATAATAATAGTTTAATAACTCCTTGCCTTATTACTTTTCTTTATAAATAATCTTATCTTAATAAATCTAAGAATAAAAATAAAGATAAAGGTATAATAAAGCTTTACCTAAGTAGCGCTAATAATATTCTTAATATTAATAATTTATTTAATATTAATATTTTTATTACTTAAATAATTATTTTTAATTATATTTTCTTTAAGTAATTCCTTAGCTTATATTTATTAATTACTTAATAATAATTATTTTCTTATAATTATATTTAATTATAACCTTTTTTATTTTATTTTTTATAATTAATAATATTTTTATTTTTTTATAGCTATTTTATTAAGAGATTAGCTATATATTATTTTATTTTTTATAATTTTTCTTTATAACCTTATAATATTTTTTAATTATTATTTTTATATTTTCTAAGTAATATTTAAGTTCTTAGGTATTATATTTTATTAATTAGCCCTTTTATTTAATAAGATAAAATAAAGCTTTATTAATAATCTTATAATTAATTATTTCTTTTATTTCTTATTTATTAGGCTTATTCTTAAGCTTTAATAGGTTTATTAAGGTTTTATTATTATCTTATTAATTATTTTATAGTTTAAGAAATAATATATAAAATATATTATATATTTATTTATATACTTTTAGTAATTTTATTATATAGGCTTATTTATTATACCTTATAAGGATTTTTATCTTAATAAATCTTAGGGCTAATTTAAGATACTTAAACCTTTAATTCTTTATTAATATTTTAATATATTATCTCTATTAATATATTTATAACTTATAGCTTATATTATAATATTTTAATTAAGATTTAAAGGTATAATATTAATAATCCCTTATTAAATTATATATTTAGCTAAATATCTCTAAGTATTTAATAATACCTTAGATATTTATCTTTATCTTTATAAAGATATATTTAATATATCTTAGATAATATTTATATAATACTTTATTTAATAAGACCTTAATTATAAAATATTAATTATTATTATATATAAAGATAGCCTTTAAGAGTTATATTACTTAATAATTAGGCTTATCTCTTATATATGCCCTTAGGTATTTCTCTAGAGTTTAATATATTTTCTTTATTTATTTATTTATTTATAAGTAATAAATAATAAATAATTAGCAAAGTATTACCTTTTTTTTTATTAAGTCTACTTAGAATTTACTTATAAAGAGTTTATTCTTATTACTTATAATACCTTTAGGTATATTAAAATAGCTTTTTATATATTTATATAATAATATAACTAGCCTTATAGCCTTAAGCCTTTTTATAATTAAAATAAATATTATATATTTTATTATATAATATATAATAACTAATATAGTATTATAGCTCTTACTATTACTTTATATATTAATTAATAAGCTAGTTATAAAGTTAAGGCTAATTTCTTAAAATAGATATAAAAGGAATAATAGTAATTATAGTTTATTATATAGCTTATGCCTTAATACTTAGATGCCTTAATAAATTAAGTAGCTCTTAATATACTTTTAAATAATATTTATTATACCTAGCTAATAGAATTTTCTCTTTATTAAGTCTAAGGTCTTTTATAATCCTATATATCTTACCCTTAGGTTATTATAATATTAGCAAAGTATCTCTAACCTTAAGGCCTCTTATTCTAAGATAATTAATTATCTTTAAATTATAATAATCTAGGTTTATTAATAATATAGCCCTTATATTTATTAGCGGCTCTATATACCTTTTTTATTAACTCTTTATATTATTAATCTTAGCTTTATAATTTCTTAATTAATATTTTAAGCTTCTTAGATAATTATAAGAGAAATACTATTTCGCCCTTTATAAGTTATTTTATAATAAGGCATAGGATATATTACTTTAAAATAATAACCCTAGTTATAAGAGGTTCCCTAGAGACTTAATAAGAGCTCTTTACCTTCTAAGTAATTTATTAAATAATAATCTCTTTTTCCCTAGCCCTTTAGCGCTTAGTAATAACTATAAATATAATATAATAAGTATTACTCTTTAGCGCATATTTATTAAAAGGGATAAGGCCTCTTAATATAGCTTTAATAGCTTATATATAAGTTAATATAACTAAGGTCTTACCCTCTAAATTAATAATACTTTATTAAAGCTTTAATAATAACTTATATATAAGTATTAGCTTCTTAGCTAATATAAAGACTATATCTTAATATAATATTTCTCTTATTATATAATCTAGCTACCTTAATAGGCTATTAGTAAGGTTTTTTTTCCTTAGCTAATATTAAATATTAAAGTTAAAGGCAAAGAGTTTATAGACCTATCTTATTAGTCTTCCTTATAGCTTCTTTAATAAGGCTTTTATAATACCTATAAGGGCTTAGTAATTAATAAGGATTAAGAACTTCTTTAAGAGTCCTTATAAATAATAGCTCTAATACTCTAGGCTATTAACTATAACTAATAATTCTTATTATCCTATAGCTTAATATTACTTTATATCCTAGAGCTTTTATAATTAATAGGTAATAAGTTACTATTAAGAGTTAATTAATTAAGTTAAGATACCTAAGATAGCCTTACTTAATATATTTATTTTTATCTTAGTTAATCTTACTAAGTCTTAGTAATAGAGAACTATTATTAAATAAAAGATATATTTTAATACTTTAAATATATTATTTATCTCTATAAGCTAAGAGAATTCTTTTATTTTTTTTTTATTTTTATTATCTTTTAATTACTTTATTAAGGGACTTATAATTACTAAGTAATAAGTAATAAACTTTTAATAAAAATTATAAAATCCTAAAAAAACCTATATATTTCTAAAATAGGTTAATATAAGCTTTTTCTTAATTAACTTAATATATAAGGGTTTTATTTAAATACTTTTTTATATTATAATATAGCTAAGGAATTTAATACTTTATTAATAGAAATTATATTTAAATAGTTTTTTATAGAGTTATACTTTATAAAGCCTTTATAAAACCTCTTATAAATAATAAATATACTTTTCTTAGCTTTAAGAGTATATAATAATATTATTTATATATAAGATATAGTATATATTAAGTAAGTTAATAAAAGACTAGTAAATATATACCTAAAAGGTAATAAGAGTATTAATTAGCCTAAATAGTATAATAATATACTTAAAGTAGCTATATCTTATATAAAAGGTAATCTTTTAATAATCTCTTTTTTTAATCTTAATCTAATAATAGGTATTATAGATATTAACCTTTAATATATATTTAGCTCTATAGAGCCTATTTAATAAGTTATTAATAAAAAAAAAGGGATAATAATTCTTAATTATTACCTTATTTAACCCTCTATAATTTATATAAAGTCTTAGGCCTTTATTTTTCTTAAGAATAAAGAGGATTAATATCTTAGTTTTATTAATAAAGTATTATATATATTTATTTACTAAGTTCTTAGTAATATATTCTTAGAGTACTTAGTATTATACCTTATTTATTAAGTATAATAGATTATATAGAGGTTCTTTGCCTTTTATTAAGTTAATTTTATATATAGCTTTAGCTAATATAAGTATATTTTTTATTAATTATTTATTAAAAAACCCTTTTAGCCCCTAGAGTTTTAAGGGTAATTTTTTAAATATCTTAATCTTTATATCTTTTTCCTTATTAAATGCTTATTAAGCTATCTCTTAGGATATAAGGAATGCTATAATATATAATATATATATTTTCTTTTTATTCTTAATAATCTCTTAGGTAAAAGATATTAAATTAGTAGTAATAATTATAATATAATACTATTAATTAATAATATACTTAATAATAATACTTTCTTAACCTATTAATAATTATAATATAATAATATTATATAAGTTATCTCTTAGATTTATCTTAGTAAATATTTATTAAACTTTTTATAATTTATTATATAAATTAATAAGAAAAAAGGTTAATTAATAGGCATTTCCTAGGTTTTCTTATTCTCTTTTAAAGGACTTAAGCCTAAGGGCTATATAGTCTTTTGCTAGTTTAAGGCCTAGCTTATATATAAGATTTATATTAATAATATCTATCTTTATACTAATATCTATAAGGACTTTAATTTCTTCTTTAGCTAGACCTTAAAGAATTAGCGCAAAGGTAATAATTATCTTCTTAATTAATACCTATTTTTATATAAGTAGGGATAAAGGTTTAGGTTTAATCTTTATTTTCTCTAATTTTTTAATAAGTTAAGCTCTTAGGCTCTAACTTTATTAATCTTCGCTAATAGGCCTACTTTAGCTCTAAGATAGGTTTAGTTTATAAAGAGATTATTATTATTAATATATATCTTAGTATAATAAGCCTAGGTATTATAACCTTAATAACTATACTTTATATATATAAGAGGTAATTTATCCCTAACCTATCCCTAATATATCGCCGCTTAAGGTATATTAAGGCCCCCTGGGTTATAATAGCCTTACTTAGTAGCAGGGCGTAAATTATATTTATTAAAGGGGCTCCTTTTAAAGGCTCCTTTATAATTAAGAGAGTAATGCCTTTTAGCTAGCTATTTATTATTATCTTATAAATACTTCCTCTTAGAATAGCCTATTTAATTAATAATCTAAATCTAGAAATATTTTATTTCTTAAGTAATATAATAAGCCTTTTATATAAGGTATTTTTACCTCTTTAGCTCTTTTTTTAACTTATTATATAAGTTATAAAAGAATTAATAAGCTATAGCTTTATTATTTTTTTATTCTTTTAATAAGCTTTTATAAAAAGCTTATTAATAAGTAAAGTATTATATTAATAGCTTATTTATTTTTTAAGCTAAGGTTATAAATTAATCTTTTATTTATTTCTCTTAAAGCTCTAAGTTAATATATTATTTTTATATAAATACCTTAAATTCTTTTTATATAAGATCTTTTATTAAGCTAATAATATAATTTTATTAATTTATTTATAATAAATAAATAAGTTTATTTATTACTTATTTAATTTATTACTTTAATATAATTTTAATATAAAATTAATTTCTTATATTAATTACCTTAAATTAATTATTAATATTAATAATTATAGCTTTTTTAATTAAGATCTTATAATTATATCTTAATAGCTTATTATAATCTCTTAAGTAATTATTTATTAATTATTTTATAAGGTATTTTAAGATACTTAATAAAAGGCTTTTTTATTTTTATTTTTTTATTTATTTTTTTTATTTTTACTTTTTCTTTTTATAGCTTTTTTTTAATCTCTTAAAAAAGATTAATTTTAAAAATAAAAATAAAAAAAATCTATAAAGCTTAATTATTACCTTTTACTTAATAAGATATTTTTTTATTATATATTTTTATTAATTATTATAATTTAAGTATTAATTATTATTTTATATTAAAGAGGTTTATAATAGCTATTTTATTTATTAATAAAAAGTTATTATAAAATTAGCTTATAAGTAAGAGTTATTTTTATTACTTTTTAACTTTTTTAATTAGCTCTTTAATATCTCCTAAGGGAATATAATTTATTAATATACTTCTAAGGTATTATAGGCATTGCTATTTAATAGCCTAAGCTTAGCCATATGCCCGGACTAATATTAGCCTAGGCGCTGCGAGTTCGCATAAGACCTCGCAGGCGAGGGACCCGCTAAGGAAAACTCTTCTCTTTTCCTTAGCCTTAGATAGCTAATCGCTAGACTACCTTTTATATATAACATAGGTCTAGTCCGTGACATTATCTAAGGCTCACCTATTACGATGACATAGCTATGGATTAGCTATGACGCCGGGGCTACTCAGCCGATATAAATAACTAAGGAGCCCCACGCCCCTTAACAGAGGCAGATGGGATCTACATCGAATAGAAGATCACGTCTAGCATTAACGACGCGATTAGACCTATGCAATAGCAGCTAGCTAACTTATTCGAGAGAATCGCCACGCTTACGCCGCTGCCTAGCGACGAGGGCACACGAGAACGGTCGACTATAGCTCCTATCCCAGGGGTCTCCACCATCCACTACCAAATAGAACCCCTAAAGAGGAAACCTTTGCCTCTCCCGCCGAAGTTCTCGGGAGAACGCAGTAAATATCTAGCGTAGTCGCGGCAGATGCGCGATAAATTACGAATTAATGCAGCCTTCTTTAATAGTCTAGATAAAGAGTGGTACCTCGTTAATGCCTACTTAGATAAAGCACCCCAATAGACAGTGGGTAGCTTCTACGCAGCGGGGGGGCTAAGAGGGCGCCGCGAGTATGCGGAGTTCATAAAGTTCCTCGACTAGAGCTACGGCGACTATAACGCATTAGCTCAGGCCGCCTCTGAGCTGCGAAGCCTTAAGCAAGGAGACCGCGCCTTTGCTATATTTCTCCCCGAGTTTAAGCGACTACTCGCAGATACAGGAGGCTTAATATTCCTAGACGCGATTAAGATTAACTTCTTAGAAGGCATATTAAATAAGATACTAGAGCATAGCTTAGTCGCAATATAACTCTTATCTATATATACCAAATAGCTAGCCAGAGTCTAAGAGGTAGTATAGAAGCTAGAAAAGATTAACGGGTGCTATAACTTTAGCTATATAAGGAAGACGCCGAGAGGACCCTCTAAGACCACTGCGAAGGAGCAGGGTCGCGACTCAGAAGGAGATACCGCTATGGCCAGCATAAACCGGATTAGCTAGAATAAGCAGAGGGGACGCCGTGAGAGAATAGGAAGGTCGAAGCGAGCCTACTATGGCTGCGGATTAGAAGACTACCTTATTATAACCTACCTATTCTTTATTAATTAGAACGCGAGGCGGCATATAATAATAGCTAAGAAGCTTAAGACTATATAGCTAGATATTAGCATAGTTAATTTAGAAGATGTTGCGCGATAACGCGCTCTGATTGGCTAGCGCATACTTGCTACATGGACCGTGCGCGACCGTTAAATACCGCATTAGGCGATCCCCTCAATTTAAGAAAAACAAGGCTCTTTCAATCACCGTTTTTGATGCTTCAAGGCAACCTTCAGCGCTCTATACGACAGTTATGAGCCCGGATAGGAGCATTCCCAGTAACTACCAATGCGCCTTTTATCATTCTAAACAATTCCTCCCAAGAACCATCATCAAGACCTTCAAAACCTCGATATCCAGAAAATCCCGCACTTTTATACTCGCACGACCGACCGCTCCGAGCATATAAGGCATAGCTCTAGTGATCACCACGCGTCATATTCGCCACGCCAAGGTCCTCTGCAATAGACAACGTTAAGATCGTTCGTCTTGAGACTAAGGCGCAGTGGTTTGACTGGTTTACTGCGCTATAGATCTATGCGAGCACTCTAGGCATCTAGTCACTCGTTAATCCTAATAAGGAAGCACAGAAAGATAATAAGCTTACTAAGCTAACTATCACGGACTATGAGGACTATATTACTATGAAGCGCTTAGAGCATACGCCTAATAGCTAAGAAGCTCTCTTAAGCATAGATATATAATTTATATATAATGCCTTAGCTAAAAAGGAAGCTTATCTTAAACATAAGTATGAGCAACGCGCCATAAGGGAGCAGGCTATCAAAGGCTAGGTTATATTAATGCTTATGATACCACGTTACGAAGCTATTATCACTACACTCGAGCTTAAGAACCCTAGCTCTTAGTCGCTGCGAGAGCTGATCTAAGCTATGAAGAGTGAATTCTATCCTTTAAGTGAGCAACTTGACCTAGAGTTATAACTAGCCTATAGAATTAAGCTTAAAGAGGCATCTTCCCTAGGGGTAAATCCCGAGAAATGGGTCGAGACCTAGAGGCCCCTTTATGAGCGCTATAGAGCACGCAATATAGCTGACATAGTCGGCATAATTGCAAGTTACGACTTCCTCTAAGCTATCGAAGCGCAGATGGCCTCGGAATAGGCCTAAGGAGAGCTCATAAAGCTCCTTAACCGCGCTCGCACTAGAGATAAGGTCTAAGACCTAACTAAGTACGCTCTTAACTTCCTAACCGCTATAAGCCTTTAAAAGAAGCATAATAAGCGTAGAGGCATTTATGCTACGCTTAGAGGACGACCTAACAATGCTCCCGTAGATACCGAGGGTTTTACTTATCCTTGCCGAACTATCTATATAGGGCAGCATACGCATAAGTGGAAACCCGAGGACTATTAGACCCTTTAGTATGCTCTATCAGGGCACCAGGGAGCACTCGTCAGACGCCTACTAAACCCCTTATAATGCGAGACTATAAGGAAGGAACTTAATAAGCCTCAGTAGAAGCCCCTTAGGGACGCTCTAGGAGAGAAGCAGAAGCATATAAAATAGCATAATAATACATCATTAAGCTCTCTTTTAACCTCTAGCGTCTATAGAGCGGTTATTAATCCTTAAATAGTCTATGAAGTCAGGCGCATAATAGGTATATTCACAGCGCTCAAGGAGCATAAGCACCCCTTCTCCATAAGCACCATTTAGGATACAAGCGGCGCTATGCACCTCGTCAATAGCGCAGATCTTCTAGAACCCAGCTCTTTTATTCCCTCTCACGGGAGCATAGTTAAGTCTAGTAACATAAGCTTCTAGATCATTAGACATAGCAAGCGTATGCTTAAGGGAGCACTAAAAGGAGGGAAGGGAAATAGCATAGTGGACCTTGTCTTATTAGATATCGTCGTCGTGGAAGGTTAGCACGTCAACATCATCTCCGTAGCTCGCCTACGTAAGATAGGCCTTTAGCTAACCGACTTTAACTACACACTACGCTTTAGAAGCATAAAGCAGAGCTCTATTACTAGATAACTTTAACTCTATTTAAATCTCCTATTCTTTAAATATAAGCCACTCTTCTCCTATTCCTCTAATACCCCTCTAAAGCTCTATAGCATAATTCTAATTAGTCTAGATAATATTCTTATAAGCATAATTAAAAATAGAGCACCTTTGCCCTAGAATCCTCTAGAAGTCCCAGAGGCATTAGTAGCTCTTTAGCACCTATAATTAGGATACCTCGCTAAAGAGGCTCTTAAAAAGCTAGTTGCTAATGCTTAGAATATTAAGATTAGTGGTCTAAAACGCATTAATTATGAGATATATAGCATAATATATATTGCATAAGTAATCTCACGCCGCGAGTCAGAGCATAAGTCACCATGACCCTTCTAGAGGGTATATTAGGACTTATAGGATTATTTAATAGGCTATGATAGCTCTAATTAGCTTTTGGTTATTAAAGATAAATATAGTGGGTGGGTATATACGCGCCTACTCCTAACTAAGAGCCTAGGGGATATATTTAATGCGCTATTTTACTTTAAGCGCTAGGTATATAGGCAATTTAGCCTATATATCTATGTGCTCTGATAAGATAATGAATATGCTATTATTATAGTTAAGGGAGTATCTATATTCTAACGCTAGGCAAGTATAGAAGGCATTACTCTTAAGCTCTCTCCCCTTAATATATATAAACCCAATAGCGGCATTAAATGCACTAATAAGAGTATTACTATAATATTAATTACTATGCTCATAGGAGCATAGCTGCCTATTAATCTATGGCCAGAGAGCATATAAGCATCTGCTTATCTAATTAATATTAATCCATTAAAAAGACTATATTAGAAGTCACTTATTGAGATATTAGAATAATAGTTTAAAAATAATGCGCCCTTACCTATATGGAACCCATAGGCTAATCTTAGACCTAATTAGGGCGCATTAAGAGCTTATGGTTACCGCGCGTATAGCCTAAAGCGCGACCATGAGGCCGGGAGGAATAAGCGAAAGCTAAAGGTAAAGCCTAGAGGGAATATTAGGTATTTAGTCGGCTATATAGCTAGTAACCTATACCACGTATAGATTCCCTCCCTTGAGAGGGTTATTACTATACGTAACGTGCTCTTTAATAAGAATATCTTCTATAAGCTATGCTCTAAAAGCGCGGATGAGTAGACTATTATATAGCTAAATGATTAGGTTATTGAAAATAATAAAGGTTTCATATATAAGATCGAAATTATAGAAGATATCCCTTAAGGACTACTAGAGGGTTTAAACTCGGGGGTAGATACTCTATTAAGTACTAGAAAAGCCATAGAGAGCTCCCCTAAGTAGGCACGCATAGAAATGCCATAGCCGAGTAACTAAGAGCTAATTAGACTTTAAACCCCAAGAGAGACGCCAGAACCTAGACCAGCGCATATTATAGATAACAGTGATACTCTCTCGAGCATAGAAATAAGCCTCAGTAGCCCAGATATAATAACACCGAGGCCAGAAAGGACAAATAACAACAATGCGCCTATAGCCACGTCTTAAGCAGAGGACAATATGGCCCAAAGATCCTTAACGCAGAACGAGCAGGCGCAGGGGTCCTCTACTACTCCATAAGTAACTACGACTATTCCATTAAGCCCAACGCCTAGACCATAACGAGGAAGGGCCAGAGGTAGACCAAGAGGCAGCAGAGGAAGAGGAAGAAGCCTTCCTACTCCCCCTATAAGAAACAGCGCTCATATATAGGCAATAGCCGACGCGGGGCATATATAAAGATAGGACCTAAATAGTCATCAATAGATAAATAATTATCTAAGAAACTACTTTACTAGCCTCTTTAAGCCTAATTAACTTAGGGGTAAGGCGAGAGATCCTATAAGCATTTTAACCACCCTAATAACATTCATCAGAGCAATCACAAGGTCTTAGAATACTCGAAAGACACTAGATAAGTAAGTAATTAATTTAACCGATCTCATGAAACTACATAGAGATATGCTTCCGATAGAGCCAGATAACTAAAGGGAGATGCAAAACCACCCTCTAAGACCGCTATTTAAGAAAGCAGCATAAAAGGAGATTACGACCCTTATCTCCAAAGGGACATAGACTAAAATAAAGCAATCAGCCGCCTATTCTAAACCGCTACCACTTAGATAGGTATTTAAGTATAAATTCAATAAATAAGGCTTCCTAGAGCGATATAAAGCTCGCCTATATATATAAGGGGACCTTTAAGAGCTCTCTGCGCTTAAGAGCATATACATAGCTACGCTAGCCACGCGCTCTTTCCAAGTAATAATAGCCATAGCCGCTTAATTTAACCTCGAGATTAAATAATTCAATATCATTAATGCCTTTATTAATATATAGTAAAGCGAGCATAGCTCCCTAGTCACTTATTATATGCCTAATGGATTTAAGTATCTTAGAAAGCTTATAGAGCTCTAGAGAGCTCTATATAGCCTCCGCGACTCGCCTATACTCTAGTTTAAGGACTTCTTAATTACTCTTAAATCCCTTAATATAATTAGCAGCAAAAAAGAGCCCTGCTTCTTCTTTATATCCATAAGGGACGCATTTATTATATTCTTTATAGATAATATTCTCGTCTTCTATTATAAGAACACACCCTCAGCTATATATGAGATCATAGCCGGGATTAAGAAGGCCTATGAATTATAAGATAAAGGAGACGCAGCATAGTTCCTTGGCATTAAGATAACTTAAGACAAAAGCGAGCATATAATATACCTTTCTTATAATTTATATATTAAAAAAGTAATAGCGCGCTTTAGCTTAGATAAGCGGAATAGCTATCTCGCGATTTTAATCCCCTTAAGTAAACTCGCATATAGGATTAATATAGTAACCGCGTAGGAAGTAAAACTCTACTAAGAGAAGATTAGTTCTATGCTCTATACCGTAGTTATAATAAGGGCTAATATCGCCTTTATAGCCTTATACCTCTTAAGGTTTCTTACTAACCTAGGCGCTAAATATTAGTAAGCCGCGGACTAAGCTATCCGCTATTTATACACTAACCGACTACTTGCTATTTAGTATAAAGGGCATATTATTAATATGCCCTTAATAATTACAAGTAATATATCTTTTATAGATAACCCTCTCACGAGGAAATTATTATAAGGCTATATAGTTATTCTCTTCGGCGGACTTATATAATAGAAAGTAATAAGGCAGGATATAGTTATAATATCTATAATAAAGGCTAAATTACTCGCCTTAGAGCAAATAGCAAAAGAGATAATAAGTCTTAAGCGCCTTTTTAAATAAATACACTTTAAACCTAGCATAGCATTTAATATTAATTATAATAACCTATAAA
>RZGM01000266.1:0-13183 GCA_027886205.1 Fusarium piperis | reverse complement strand
AAGAATTAATAGTAATATCTTAAAGGCCTTATATAATAAATTAAATATAATAATTATTTATAAGCTAAAGAAATAATATTTCTTTTAGCCTTATAGTATTAAGATATATAGTTATAAGAGTTTTTTTACTTTATAAAGTAGGTTTAGATAATAAGCTAGTAAGTAAGTAATTAGGCTTATTAGCGTATTAATAGATAATAATTTATATATTATAAGATAAGGTTATAAGTAGAAGTTTAATAAAAAGTTTATTAAAGTAACCTTAAGCAAAGTCTTATATATAACCTAATAATAATATAATATATAATAAAATTATTAAAAAAGTTTATTAATATTATTATAAATATTATTAATAATATACTAAGTAAGAGTAAGTTTATTTATAATAAATAAATAGCCTCTTAATTAAATAAAAAAATTAAATTTCTTTTTATATTATTACTTTCTTTTTTAATATTAATCTTTTAATTACTTATAATTATTAATAATTCTCTTATTATTATTAAGAGAGTTTTAACTATAATTAATAACTTATAATAATAATATTATAATTACTAAGTATATTAATTAATTAATTAATTAATTATATAATAATACCTTTCTATAAAAACCTCTAAGAAAAATAAAGCACTAAAGCTAATATATATAGGTATAGGTTCTTATATAACTAAGATAACCTTAATAAAGAGCTTTAAAAGCTCTATAAGGCCTTAAAGCCTATATATTATTAGCCATAGCTAATAATAAATAATAAGGCTTTTTAGAGTATTATTATAGGCATATAGCCTAATAACTAGAAAATATAAGTTAAATTTACTATCTTTAGCTATAATCTTTTATTTCTTTTCCTTAGCCTCTTTTTACTAAGTTATAGAATAATTAATAGATTTAATTAAATAGAAAAAAAGCTCTTTTTATTAAAGGACCTAAGGGATAAGCTAAAGAAAGTAAAAGGACTAAGTATTAATAAGAGAAAATTCCTTATAGCCTTAGAAAAAGGCTAATAATATTTATATAAGGCTTAGCTTATAACCCTTATTCTTAGTATAAATACCTTTTAAAATATAAAATAAAAGCAATAAGATAGATTAAAGAAGTCCTATGATTAGCTAGGATCTAACTATATCATAATAGGCGCAATATTAGGAAATTAGGGTTATTGGCGTTATAGGTATTCTCAGAGGGATCAATGCCTAGAGGTAGTATTAGAGTTTAAAATCTAAAAAGTTAGCGCCTTAAGTTAGGGCTAGATTAAAACTTAGTAGTAAATAAGAATATATAGGTTTAATTAATTAAGCCTATATTATTAAATCTATGATATATATATATTAGCTTTTAAAAGTATAATAATAGTAATTTTAATAGTAATTTTAATAATAAAGATATTTTTATTATAAAATAAATTATATCTCTTTTTAAAAAAATTAATTTTTTAATTCTTTTATTATTTATATAGTTTATTATTTTATTTTTTATAAAATTAAGTTTTATTTTTATTTTTTTATATAAATTATATAATTAATTATTTATAAAGATTACCTTAAGGTTAATTATTATATCTTATATTTATTAATATATATTAAGAGTAAATTTAAAGTTAATATATATTAATATAGTTTTTATATTTTTATTTATAGTTATATTATAAGCTAGTTAAATAATTAATAGCTTTTTAACCTTATTAGTTTTTTATAATTAATATAATATTATAGGTATTATTTTAATACTTAGTTTATATATTTTATTTAATTATTTATTTCTTTATAATAAGTTATTAAGAGTTTATAATTAATTCTTAAGTATTTTATAAAGCTTTATTAAAATTTTAATATAAATAATAATTCTTAATTTATAATAATTTTAAGTAATAATTTATAAGTTTTTATTATATTAAAGTAAAAAAAATAAATAAATTCTTTTATTATTATTAATTTTTTATAAGATATAAAATAAGAAAATTTTATAAATTTATTTATAATAATAAAAATATTATTATTATTAAGGACTAGACCTATATTATATATAAAAGGTAGTTTTATAATTAGCTATCTAAGGCTAAGGAAAAGAGAAGAGTTTTTCTTAGCAGGTCCCTTATATATAAGGTCTTATATAAACCCGCAGCGCCTAGGCTAATATTAGTCTAGGTATATAGCTAAGCTTAGGCCACTAAATAGCAATATCTATAATATTACCTCTTTTCTTTAAAAATAGCTAATTATTATTATAAGGTCTTAATAATTATATAGCTCCTCCTTAATATATTAGCCTCTTTAAAAAAGCCTCTAAATATTAATTAAGTATTAGCTATTATTAACTTAGAGAATAATAGCTATAAATTATAATAAAGAAAAATAACCTAATTAGGCTTTATAATTTAAGGCATAAATACCTCTTTTTACTTAGTTTTTTTTTTTTTTTTTTTTTTAACCCTTTTAGCTTATAAATGCCTTATTATAATAGGCTTTTTTTTATTTATTTCTTTATTATATATTAATTATTAACTTATTAATAAATTCTTATATAATTATTTATATCTTTTTTTTTATTATTACTTTATATATCTATTTATACTTATTATTATATAAATTTAAGTTTTTTTTTATTTTATTATTATTAACTTATATAGGGTTAATTATAAGAAATACCTTAATAATACTATTTATTAAGAGCCTAGCTAAAAGGTTAAGCTTAAGAGTAAGATTATTACTTATTTACCTATTACCTTATATATATTATATATTAATAATAAGTACTTTATTTATTTATATTATAATTACTTATTAATTCTTTATATAGCTAACTCTATTAAGTATTATAATTATATTAATAATAATAAGCCTTATAATTTTATATATCTTTCTTTACCTCTTTATCTTAGTTATTATTAACTTAAGCTTCTTTATAGCTCTCTTACTTTATAATTCTTATTCTTTATATACTTATCGCCCTTTAATATATAAGTTACCCTTTTAAGTTTACTTATATTAATAATAATATATATATTTACTTACTTTCTTTTTATAATTTCTTTATTAACTTAATATATAAATAATAAAGTTTACTTAGATTATTAGTTATTATATATTATATAAGATTTATTATAATAATCCTAGTTAATATACTTATATTACTATTATTATTACTTTTATAACTAAGTAGTATAAGGCTAGTAATACTATTATTAAGGCATAACTAATTACTTATACTTTCTTATAAGTATAGATTAAGATTACTAATAACCTTTAGGCCCTTATTACCTAAATCTCTATAACCCCGCTACTTACTTATATTAGGCCTATTATATTACTTAATAAGTTAAAAGACTTAATAATTAATACTTTTAATAAAAGTAATAATAAAAATATTAATAATAATAATACTTAGTTATAATAAGTTCTCTAGGTAATTATAAGTTATAATATATATATATAAATATAGGCCTTATAGCTATAATACCTTAATACCTTATAAGGCTATTATATAATAAATTCTTTATAGCCTTAATATTATTTTTATACTTTTTATATTTCTTATTTCTTTATATTATTATAAGTATTTATAACTTCTTAATCCTCTCCTTTATTTAACTAAAGGCCCTTTTATTAACTATAGCCTTATTATAACTATATTATAAGGCTATTATAATCTCTTATTAGCTTATATTATTACTTATAATAATCTAAGGTTTTTATTTCTTTTACCTCTTTAATTAGTTCTTAGGTAGGTTTATAATAGCTTTATTATTTTACTTATACTTAGTAAAAATACCTATAATCTTATTACTTTTACTTTATTTATAAGATATTTTTAATAACTTATTTTTAATATTTTTTATATTAAATTCATAATAATTAAATATTATTATTTTCTTAGGCTAATAATAAGTCTTATAGCGCTTTCTTAAGTAAATTAATATAAAATTATAAATAAATAGCCCTAGGGATATCTAGCTTAATTATATATAGGTTAATTACTTATATAATAATATATTTAAGGTATAATTAATCTAACTTCTTATATAGCCTAAGAAAACTAATATTTATAAGATTAAGCTATACTTTATCCCTTACTTAGTAATATTTAATTAAGCGCTATCTTTTATTAATTATATCTTCTTAGCGCTATTATATTATAGCTATATTAGCTTATATAAACTTAATTACTTCTTAGAGCTTCTTTATAAATACTTTTACTTTAACTTTATTTAAATAATAAAGTTTAAAAGCTTTAAGCTCTTTAGCTAAAAATAACTATATATAATATTTATATTTTATAAAGAAGGGGCTTATCTTAATAATAGTATAATTATAGTTATTTAGTAATAGCTAAGCTATAAATAAAAGGTTACTTTAATTATCTTAGGTATAAGAGATATATACTTATAAGTATACTTAGATCTCTTAGTTTATTCTCTTAGGCCTTTTATTTATTTAAGGATAATATATAATACTTAGTTATTACTTAATCTTAGCTAGCTTATAAAGGGCTTATTAGAATTTATTTACTTAGTTATTTTCTTTATTACTTATAATAGACTTTAATAATTTATAGAAATAAAAGTAATAGCTAAGGAATTATTATATATATGCCTTAGTATTTATAATAAGTATTATTTTAAGTATAATTACCTTAGTTAACCTATTATAAATTACTTATAGATATTTTAATCTTAAGTCCTTAGTAAATAATAAGTTAGTTATAAAGTCTATAGCTAGGTTATAGTATATTTATTATAGTATTAATAAAGGCCTTAAAAGTTCCTTTTTTATTTATCTCTAAATTATACTTTAGCTATATATATTATAATTCCTTATAAAGTAATAAATTAATTTTATTATCCCTAGCTAAAAGAAATATCTTTATATAAAAATAACTATCCTATCTTATCTAAGGTACCCTTTAATAACTAAGTTATAATTTAGCTAGATAATATAAGTTTATAGCTTATCCTTAGTATCCTCGCTATCTTTCTTATTATTATTTCCCCTAGGGATTTAAATCTTACCTTAATATAAGATTCTCCCTTTTTAATCTAAGTAATACTTAGTAATCTAGATTAAGAGTTATAACCCTAAGAGAAAGCCTTAATCTCTTTATTTAATTACTTTTAAGGCATTTTAATAAATATCATTATTTTTAATTACTTATTTTTAAAGTACTTTTAATTATAGTTTCTTAGGGAATATCTTATAAAGGAATAATATATTATTTATTATTATTAATTATAATTAATTAATTAACTTTTTATTTATATTTATATTTTTATTTAATTTATCCCTAGGGCTATTTTTTTTATATTATTTTATTATAATATTATTACTTAATTATTATAATTAATATAAAATAATATCTTTTTTAATAATAATTAAAAGAATTTTCTTTAGTTTTTATTATTTTATAAGTCCTTAGGCTTATTTTATTCTTAGTAATTAAGGGTATTAAGTATTATAACTTTATAGCTAAGTTAATACTTAAGCTAAAAATTATATAATAAAAATATCTTTAATTATTACTTAATTTATTATTTATTAAGTACTTTTTTTATTATAAAGTATTTTAAGTTTTAATAATTTAATATAATTATAATAAAGTTATAATTATATAGCTTTATTTTTTATATTATTATATAATTAATAATTATTAATATCTCTTTATTATATATAAAGTAATTATATTTTATTAATATAAGTTATTATAAGTAATAAGCTATTAAGTAATATATTTCTTATTTATTTTTTTAAAAAAATATTTCCTTAAGTTTAAACCTTAAGTAATTTACTTTAATAAAAGTCTTTTGCCTTAGGTCTTATTTTATTAATACTAGGGCTTTATAAAACCTCTTTTTTAATAACTAAAATATTACTTCTTTATCTATATCTTAATAATAAAAAACCCCTTTTTATATTAAGTATATAAAAGGTATTATAATCTCTAAGAAGTTTAAAATAAAAATATAATAATAATTAATAAATCTTAAGAAGCTTTAAACTTTTTTTATTATTAAAAGTGCTTTTTATTTTTTAATAACTTATTATTTCTTTAAGTTATAAGCTATTTCTTATTTTACTTAAATAATAAACCTAAGATATTTAATCTCTTTAATTATAAATTTATATTTTTATAAATTAAGATATAACCTTATTTTATTAAGTTTAATTAAAACTTATTATACCTTAGCTATATAATTATTATAAGACTTATTTAAATAAATTAAGATATTATTAATATAAGTAATTATAAAGCTATTTAAGAAGTAATAAAATATATTATTAATATATTATTAAAATATAATAAGGGCATTAATAAGCTTAAAAGGGTATATTAGCTATTTAAATAACCTAAATCTTATATAAAAGGCTATCTTAAATTTATACCTCTTAGTAATATAGAGCTTATAAAAGACTATTATTATATCTAGCTTAATAAACTACTTAGCTCCCGCGAGGTTTTAAAAAGTCTTTATAATTAAAGGTAAGAGGTAATAATCTCGCTATATAATTATATTAAGGGCATAGTAATTATAATAAAATTAAAGCCTTTTCTTAGGTTTCTTTATAAATAATACTAAGGCTATTATTTTAGAGCTATTAGCTTATATAAAGCCTTTATCTAAGAGGTTAAAAAAGATCTTTTATAATATTATAAGCTTTTCTCTTAATATTAAGTAAAATAGTCCTTAGGGTAATAATAATTTATCTTTATTTTTATCTTTTATTAAATTAATCTTATAATTTATTCCTAGGTAATAGAGAGATAATTATAAAGTTACCTTAAGTAAGAATAACTAAGGGTATTTAAAGATGATTTTAGCTAATATATAGTCTTTTAGCTTAATAAGCTCTTTTTTCTTTAAGGCTCTCTTAATATTTATTAAACTAATAATATTAATAAAAGACTTTTTTAATTTACCTTACCTTTATAGCTTTTTTACTTATTAATAAGTCTTTATAAAGGTTATTATTAATATAAATTAAGCTATATAGATAGACCTAATATCTTTTAGGTTTTTTTTTATTATAAAGTTAATACTTATAATAATATACTTATTAAAGATTTATTTCTTAGCTACTAAGAAATTAATATAATTTATTATTATATATAGTTTCTTTAGGTATATGCTTTTATCTAAGTTATTTATAATATAAGTATAAATAACTTATTTAAAGCCTTTAATTTCTAAGGTAAATATTATTATGCCTTTTAAGGTTATAAAGCTAATTATTATTATAGCGCTATGAAATTATTATAACTTTTATTATATATATAAAAAATAAAGCTTTTTAATAAATATAAAATTAATTAAGGTATAAATATTATAATTATTATTTATTAATACCTATATAAGTTTATTATTAACTTATATATTAATTATTATAAATTTACTATATATATATAGCTCTTATTTTTTTTACTTTTTTAGCTTTACTTATATTAGCTCTAATACTTACTTTTATATTAGAGCTACTTATTTCTTAAGTCTTTTAAATTAATTATATTAATATCTAGCTATATAATCTTAAGCTTCTTAGCTATTATTATATATTGCCTTATATTTTAATTAATAAAGGATAAATAAGTTATAATAAGGTAATCCTTTAATCTATAGCTATAATAAGCTCACTTTAACTTTCTTATTCTCTTATAATATCCCCTTTACTTATTTTAGCTAATCTAATTTATACTAGCTATAGTAATATCTCCTTCTAAGTTATAACCCTACTTCTTTATAATAATCTTAAAGGGTCTTCTTAATATCTTTTTTATATAGCTCTTATTAATCTTTTTTAGCTTTTATATTACCTCTTAGACTTTAGCTAGTTATTTAATATATATAATTAAGAGCTATATTATAATTAAGCTATACTTTGGTATTTTATTTAATATATCTTTTAAGAAGCTAATCTTAATTATATCTAAGAATATTAAGCCTTTTATATTTATAAGTAATTATTTAAACTTAAGGAAAAATATAATAAAGATATAATCTTTTTACTTAAGGCTTTATAGCTTAAAGATAACTTAAGCTAATATATTATAATTATTATAACTTTAATTAAAGAACTTTATAAACTTTATATATTTATAATACTTTCTTAGCCCCTTTATTATATAAAAGCTATTTATTATTTATTAAGGTATTTTATCTAAGTAAATATTAATAAGGTATTATTTTTTATTTAAATTATTAAAAAAGGCTATATTAATTTATAATTTATTATATATTTATTATAATTATATTAGATATTTATTATATTTTTTTAAGAACTTTAATAAGAGAGATAAAAGTTTTTTTTAAGGGTTTTATTTAATAATAAATAATAAAAACCCCTAAGATAAAAGTTATAATTAATTATTCTTATATACCCTTATTATTAAGTAATAATATAAGTATAGTAATTTTCTTAAATAAGTTAATTAGCTATTATTATATAGGTCTAATTATATTATTAATACTAGATATAATCTTTTATTTAATATAAATCTTATTTATCTTTATTAAGGGGCATAAGGCCCCTTAGTTATTTATATTAGCTAAATAGCCCTAGCGTTATAATTAACCTATAGCTATATTATTATAATAAGTAAGTCTTAGATAATATTAAGGACTAGACCTATATTATATATAAAAGGTAGTCTTATAATTAACTATCTAAGGCTAAGGAAAAGAAAAGAGTTTTTCTTAGTAGGTCTCTTATATATAAGGTCTTATATAAACCCGCAGTGCCTAGGCTAATATTAGTCTAAGTATATAACTAAGCTTAGGCTATTAAATAGTAATACTTATAATAATTATAAAAGTTTTTTATAATTAGTTTTTTTAATAAAAATAATTTAATAATAAAATCTATTATAATAAAGTCTTATAAGTATTATATAATTAAGAATAATTATAGTTTTTTATATAACTTATAATATTATATCTTAGTTTTTATATATAAGTTATATTACTTAATAATTTTTATTATTATTTTTTTAATTTTAAAAAAAATAAATATTATTTTAATTTATTTTAAGGTTTTATTAATTTCTTAATATTTATATAATTAATAATTATAAATTTCTTATATAAGTTTATATTATAATTTCTTTAATATTTATTATTTTTTTATTTTTATATTATTTAAAAGTTATTAATTATATTCTTAGATTTTTATAAGTAATAAATTACCTTATTTTATTATATAAGTTATTTTAATAACTTAATATATAATAAGGGTCACGAGACTGCTAGGAGCTTCTTTAGGTCTAATAGCTATATAAGGCTAGTCTACTTTAAGCAAGCTATAGCCTTTATAAGGTTCCGCCCTAATAGTATTAATATATTAGCGGGGTATATTAATATAATTATATACCACTAGGCTTTAGCGCTAGAGTTAATAATTAGGTATATATATTAGATAATTTATATAAAAATTACTATTTTATATAATATTTATAAATATACCTAGGTATTATTAATTAAGTTATTATTACTAAAATAAGAAATAAGTTACTTTTATTATTATAAATTAATAATATATTCTTAATAAAATAAGATTTATTAAGGCAAAGTATTAAGTATAATAGTATTATAAAGCTTATTTAAATATTAACTTTTATATTAAAAGGTATTAATATATATAATAAGTAAGCGCTATAATTAAGTAAGCGCTATACTTTTCTTAACCTCTTAAATAAATATTATAATAAAAATACCATAAACTATTTAATTAATTAAAACTATTTACTATACTCTTCCCTAGATATCTTAATTACTACCTAATAGGTCCTTATATTATAGCTAGGCTTACCGCAGATACTATAATATTAAATACCTAGTTATACTAACCTCTCTTAATTATTACTCCGCGATAATTTAGCCCCTACCTATATATTAATATCTATCTAATTAATTACTTCCCTACCTTACTTTATTATTATTACCCCTCTTTACTATAGTCTAATCTTTTTTACCCTCTAGCGCTAATTAAGTATCTTATTTATCTCTTAAAGGTCTTTATTCTTAGTAATTAATAAGGTAACCTAATATATAATTACCTTTATCCCCTTCTTAAAAGACTTTAGGGCTTTAAGAATTAACTCTAGGAAGCTATTTTAATACCTTTTAATTTATTTTTTAAGGTATTAAGACTAAGATTAGGCCTTAAGTATAATCTTTAAGGTCCTTAATGCCTAAGAAGTTAACTAATTAAAAGCCTCCTTAACTAGCATTAGTATCTATAGCTATATATTAAGCTTTAAGACTATATTTTCTAAGTCAAGGGAAATAAGGCTAGCTCCTTTAAAAGCCCTCTTAATATTTCTTTCTATTATAATAGCCTTATATACTATATAAAAGGCTAGAAAGAACTTAGTCTTTAAAATATAGGTTATAGAGTTTTTAATTAGATACTTTATTTCTTAATTATAAGCTTACTTTAATATATTAAAGTACTTAATATTAAGGGGCTAGAGTAAATGAGATAAATAAGGTAATATATAAAGCTAGATAATCTTATTCTCTTTATAATATCTCTTAAATTTAATAAAATAATAATTTTTATAGCTATTAAAAATTAAGAGATAATAAGAATTAATTAATTAATTAGTTATATATTAATTAAAGTACTTAAGCTACTTAAGACTAGTCTTATTATTAGTCTAGCTATTTTAAGTTATTATAATAGCCTAATTACCTAGGAGGTTACTTTCTTAATATTAATTAGCAAAGTAATATTAACTTATATTAATAATAAATAGCGGGATTAATTAGCCTTTTATATTAATTACTTAGATTATTATAATCTATTTTTAGTTTCTAGGCTATATTAATTTTAGCTTTAAATGCCTTTTTAAGCCTATAATAACTATTTTACTTATAATTATACCTATAAGAAAGCTAGTTTTATTAAAGTTATAGATATCCCTTATATTAATATTATACTTTATAATTATATTTACTATAAGCTAAAATTAACTATGGATAATAATTAGATCTTTATACTTAGCTCTTTAGTAATTATATTTCTAAAAAAAATATATCTTAAGGTCTAGATATTACTTAATAAAGTTATAAGCCTAATATATACTAATAAGTAATATATCATAGTTGGTAAATAATTAATTAGCTATTTCCTTTATATTATAAAGCTAAGGGGGAAATCCTTATAAATTTAGGTTAAGAATAAAATAAATAAGGATTTATTCTTTTAAATTAAATAGCTAATATAATTTTTAGATAATATTATATTGAGATTAAATGCCTTGCTAGCGGCGATATAGTTATCGCTTATTAACTATATAGGTCCTTATAGCGCGTTAAATACTTAGGCTTATATTATTTTAAAGGGCCTAAAGGGTAAGAAGGGTTCTAGCTTTAAAAGTAATAGCTAATATCTTAGGTTATTAAGAATTGATTAATTAAATAAAAAGTTAGGTATAAGAGGGAAAAGTATAGCGCTTACTTAACTATAGCGCTTGCTTATTATATATATTAAGCTTAATAGCTTAATTATATTAAAAACTATATATCTTTTATTAAATTACTTTAATTTACCCCTTAGGTATATAATAAGGTTAAATTACTTAAATAACTTAATATATAATACTTATAATTTTATTTTATTTATAAGATATTATAATATTATTTTTTTATTATAAGTATTTTTTAATTATATATTTAAAAAGTTATTTTTTTATTTTAATTTTCTTTATATTTAAGTTAAATTATTAATTAATAATATTTATTTTATTATTTTTTATTTTTTTAATATAAATAATAATATAATTAAATTTAAATAAATATTTAATATATCTTAGTTATTATTTATTAAGTTTTTATATTTTTATAAAATAAGTAATATTTTTATAATTTATATAAATCTTAATTTAATATTTATTTTTAATAAAATAATATTTAAATTTTTTAAAAATATTAATAATTATAAGAAATTCTTTATTATAAATAAAGTAATTAAGTTTTATTTTATATAACTTATAAAAATAAAATATAATAAAATATAATTATTTTTTATTATTTTATTATTTAAGTTAAGTATTTAATATAAAGTCTAAGGTATTTATTATATATTATATAAAAGCTCTTAAGTATTAATTTAACTTATAATCTCTAACCGAGGTTATAGCTAACCTTTTAGCCTAGCGGTTAATATACTAGGCTATCTCTTTTTCTATAATATATAATAGCAGCTGCGGGTAGCCACGGGTTTAATTCCCATCGCATATATCCCATGATAAATAAATAAGCACTTACCGGTTTAATCCTAGATTAGGTTACGATGACGGCTAGCTAGGTATAAGGCCTATGGGGCTATGCACGTGGCTTAGTGCAGCTGAGATTATACGAGTAGATAGAGATAATAGTAGCTATAGAGCGATTGGCCATAGCGCATTACGCGCTAGAAGGTCCCCTATAAGAGCGCTAGGCCAGCGCACTTACCTTTTATAAGGGGGGTAATTATTATATATTATATAAAAGCTCTTAGGCATTGATTTAACCTATGATCTCTAACCGAGGTTATAGCTGACCTTTTGGCCTAGCAGTTAATGCGCTAAGCTATCTCTTTTTTTATAATAGTATTAATCTTAAGTTTTATTTATTAAAATAAATTAAATATTTTAAGTATTAATTTACTTAAGATAAATTTTTTAAGCTTAATAAATATTTTTTTTATTTATATTTTTATAATAAATACTTTTTTTTTAATAAGCTTAATAAATAATTTAATAATATATTTAAATTATTTAAGAAATTTATAATAATAATTAATAAAACTAAGAAAAGCTTATATTTCTTTAATATTAATTAATTCTTTTTAATCTTTAATTATTATAACCTTTTTAAGATTTATATATATCTTATTATAAGAGATAATATATCTAAGAAATTTTATTTTTAATATATAAAACTTATTTTTCTTAGGTTTTATTAATAACTTAGTATTTTAAAATATTTATAATATTTTATAAATATATTTTATTTAAGTAATTTAACCTTATTATATACCTAAGAGATAAATTAAGGTAATTTAATAAAAGATATATAGTTTTTAATATAATTAAGCTATTAAGCCTAATGCCTTTTAATATAAGAATTAATATTTAAATAAGCTTTATAATATTATTATACTTAATACTTTATTTTAATAAACCTTATTTTATTAAAAATATATTATTAATTTAT
>RZGM01000265.1:0-13232 GCA_027886205.1 Fusarium piperis | reverse complement strand
AAAAGTTTATTAAAGTAACCCTAAGTAAAGTCCTATATATAACTTAATAATAATATAATATATAAATATAATAAGTATATAATGAAATCATTGAAATATTTAATAATTATAATATAATTATATTAGAGATATTATTTATTAAGTAAGATTAACTTCTTATTTATAGGTTTAGCTTAATTATTATCTTTTAATATAAATATATAGCATAGATTTTCTTAGGCTTTAGCTTATATAAGGCTTTTAATTACTTATTAGATCTCCTTTTTAATAGTTATAATAGAGTAATTCTTAATAAGCCTTATCTTTTTATCTTTAGGGATATTTATAAAGTTAATATAATAATTAAATCCTCTAAGGAACTTTATAATATTTTTATTATTAAAGGTTTAAATAAAAAATAAAAAATAAGTTAAATTAATTAATCCTCTAGCTAAGAGAGCCTTAAGGGTATTAATAATTTCTAAGTTTATTATAATAATAAGTTTTAAAGTATTAATTAAGGTAACTAATATATAAATAAATAATAATAATAACTATATTTCTTTTTATTTAGTCTTTTATATAAGATATTTAAAAAGTAATTAATTAATTAATTATAAGTATTAATAAAAGAAAAGAGTAATTATAGGTATTATAAGTAGTCTTTTAAAGTAAGGAGATAATATATTATCTTTGCTAAGTAGGATAATTATTATTATTATAATAATAATTAATATATTTTTTATAATAAGCTTGGTTAAATTACTTATTATTAATAATAGGTATTATTACCTTATAAATATATATAATACTTAGCTAAATATAGAAATAATATGCCCTTTAAAATAACTTTAGGTTAACCCTTTTCTAAGGGGGTAAGTAAAAGAATATTTTCTTTAAAAGGGGCTTTTTTTTTTCTTAATATTTATTACCTAAGGAGAAGTACTAGAACTTAACTCTATAATATTTAATTAATTAATTTAGGGGTTTAGCTTATAGAATGCTATAGGAAATAAGGTCTAGAGGAGTCCTAATAGTTTAAACCTAGCTCTTTTTATCTAATAATAAACTTTTTTTTAGTAATATAGTAATAATTATATTAATAGTTTATAGATTAATAGCATAGAAGTATTTACTCTAAGTAATTAATTAGTTCTTAACCTGATTATTAAAGAGAATCTTTTAATCTTATATAGGGGTATTAAATTTCTTAGGGAATAAAATATATTAATTATAGCTAATAGTAATAAAAGAATAATATAAATTAATAAGAAAGTAATTAATTAAATAATATTTTACTAAAAGAAATAATAATAATAATAATATTATTAATAGATAAAGATAGTTCATAGTCCCTTATTTTCCTTTAAACCCCTTTTTAAGGAAGCTAGCTAACTAACTTCCTTTTTTTAAAATAACCTCTTATTCTTAACTAATATTACTAACTATAAATAAAATATTCCTTTAATATAAGTAATTATACTTTATTAAGGGGGTAGAGTTTATTAAAGCTAGGCTATTTTTAATTAATAAACTTGATTTCTAGGTTATAGTATATATATTTTAGTAATTTAGTTTTAAGTTCTTTTATAAAGAGTTATTTATAGATTTTATATTATAATAAAATATTCTTAGATTATTTATTTTTTAGTATTTTTCTAAGGGGCTTAAGGGTTTTTTTTAATTTATTAAATTATTTTATAATATAAGCGATTATTTTTTAATTTTATTATTTCTATCTTTTATAATATTTATATTCTATCCCTATAGGTAGAGAAATATCTTATATTTCCTTTTACTTAATTCTTTTATAATTAATAAGAGTTTAAGATCTTATATTATATTATAAGTTATTATTATTACTATTAGGTATCTTATTATAAAATAAGATTACTTAGCTATTTTTTTAATTAATATATAAGTTAAACCTATATAATTATAAATACTTAAGTATTAAGTTATAGTTTTATATTAATATAATATTAAAAGTAATATCTTAGTTTTTTTATTAATAAAGACTTTAAGATAATTAAGCTTATTATTAATAATTCTATTATTATAATTAAACTTAGTTCCTTTAAGGTTAATAACTTTATAGAGTTTTAGCTTATGCTTTTATAATAATCTAAGTCTATTTATTATTTATAAGTTAAAGTAGTTTTTCTTAGCTCTATTATTTATTAAAGTATTTAGCTATTTTCCCTTAACTTATATTTATAGCTTTATATATTATTATATATTTTCTCTTTTTATTATATAAAGGGCTTTCTAAGATAGTTTTTTTTTATTTCTTTACCTATGGCCTTATATTAAGTAGGTTTATTTATTTTTTATTATAGTATAATTATAGTAGTTATATTTATACTTATTATTATTATATGCTTTATAGTTATATATATTATCTTAGGCATATAGCTAATCTTAGTATTATTATTCTTACTTTATTCTTAGATCTTTTTATTCTTATTAATTAACTTCCTTCTATTAGTCTTTAATTCTATAGGTAATTTTTTTTTTATCTTAGATAATATAATAAAGCTATACTAAGTATTTTATTATTGCAATATTAATTAAATTATATTAATATATAACTTTATATTTTTTTATTTTATATTATTTATAGGGTTTATTATTAGGCTAATATAATAATATAATAAGGTAATAGTTTTATTTTTATTTTTCCTTATAATATACCTTATATTAATAATATTAATAAAATATCTATAAGATAGTTAGGTATTCTTAGTATATTAGGTATATCTTAATATTATCTTTTATATTAAATAAGGCTTTAATATATTATAGGTTTTTAGCTATTTCTCTATAATATATCTTAATATAGATTTCTTATTTATTTATTATATCTATATATTCTCGCATAGTTTAGATATATCTTTCTCTTAAGGTATTTTAGTAATAATTATTATTTTTATTATAAAGTTATAAGTAATATTCTTTCTTTTATAATTTATTATTTTCTTTTCTCTTAGCTTTTTATTATTAGTTTCTTTCTTCTTAGAGTTTTTTTTTAAGCTTCTTAATATTATACTTAAATTTAATTTAATTAATACCTTTACTTCCTTTTTTTATAATTTAATTATTATATTATTCTTAGGGTTATTTTTATATTAGGTTTATAAGGGTTTCTTAGATTTCTTATTTTTATATAACTATAAGGGTATATTATATCTAGGTCTAGATTAAGTTCTTATTAGGCTCTAGTAATAGTTTCTAGTTATTATTAGGGTTATTATATCTAGGTCTAGTTACTCTTAGTATCTTAGTTATCTAGGTATTAGTATTATTATTAATAATTCTTAATTATTTCTTATCTTCTTAAAATAGGTTTTACTTCAGGGGTTAATATATTTTATTTTAGATATCCCTCTGCTTCTTCTTATATTTATTAACTTAATATCCTTATTTATAGTAATAATAATATTTAATTATTCCTCCCTATTAATAAGTAGCTCTTAGTTTTATTAATCCTTTATTAATTCTATAAGATATATTAATTTATTAAGTATATCTTTAGTTAATATTAAATTAAGGTCTTTAATTATTTCCCTTATTATTCCTTAGGTTTTAAAGTTTTTTTTATAAAAATTATTAATTATTAATTTTAATTACCTTTTTAATATAATTAATTAAGTTATTAAGTTATTTTTCTTTATAAAGTTTAGCTTATATTTCTTTTTTAAGTCTATTAAAAAAGAGTAATATAAGGGATTATTAATCTTAATTAAGGTTTAAGACTAATTAGAGGTACTTAGTTTTATATTCTAAGGCTAATTAATTTTATATAAGTAATTTAATTTCTTATTTAGCCTATGCTTTCTTATTAATAGTTTTAAAGGCTTATTAAAGGGCTACTTTAAACTTAGTATAATTACTATAAATATCCTTAATATATAGCGAGAGTTTATATACTAAGATATTAAGGTATTCCTTTATAATTAATTTAAATTATATAGTAATATATTTAATAAGTTATCTTATTATATATTAGATATAGCTAGACTTTAAATTAAATTAAGTTAAGTAATATATTATAAAGGCATAAAGTTATATTAAAAAGGTTAATAGCTTATATATAATATTATTAAACTTCTTTAATAGTTTTAGCTTTAAGATCTCTTTAATATCCTTACCTTTTATAATAGCAGTTATTATATTATTAATTATTTAAATATTATCCTTATATTACTAATTCTAGGTCTATTAATTAGTAATAATATAATTAAAAAGTCCTCTAAGTTCTTTAAGTTTTATAATTAAGCTAGTAACCTAGACTTAGAGCTATTTAACTTTTTTATTATTATTATTTATTTCCTTATTATTATTTAGGTTATTTTAAATAATTATTAGGGGGTTAGGGGGATAATTAATAAATACACTTTACTAGTAGTTATTACTAGGATTAGCCTAAGTAGCTATTATATTTTAATATTATTTAAGATAATATAAGTAATCCTCTAAATAAGAGCTATTAATATATAATAATTATATATCTTAGGTATAAGAGTAATAAGGATATAGATTCTTAAGGGATAAATTATAGGTTTATATTAATAGTAAGATTAAGTATATAGTCTTAAATATAAGAGTATTATATTTAGTAATATACTTATAATACTAAGTATAACTAAGTTATATTAATAGCTAAGGTAATTAATATATAAGAAAGTATTAATAAGTATTATTTATATATTTATCTATACCTTATAGGACTAATAGGTAAGTGAGAGCGCTATTAGTCTTAGACCGCGTTATCCTTAGACTACTATTAGTCCTTCTATTATTAGTCTATCTAGGGTAAGTATCCTTTACTTAGCTAATATAGATTTTACTATCTTCCCCCGCCCTAGGCATATTATAGTTATAATATTATACTTTGCCTTATATTTATATCTTACTTTTAATATTAAAGATATTAGAGTTAGCCTCTTATCCTTTACTTTTAGTAATACTTAGACCTCTTATTAAAAATAAAAGATTTATAATAATAAAGTTATTAACTCTAAGAATAATTATATAATTACTAAGGCTAAGAAAGTCCTTATTAACCTAAGAGAATAAGATACCTTTAAGAATAAATAACTCTTATAGGCCTAAGACTATATTAATTATAATTTTAATATACTTATTAAGTCCCTCTTTAGCTTAGCCCTTTATAAATCCTATTATAACTTAATTAATATTACTAGGGATAATAATATATAATTATTTAGATTTATTAAAATAGAGATATTATTACTTAAGTAATTAACTAAACCTACTAACTTACTTATTATTCTTAGTAAGGCCTAGCTAATTAATATAGCTATTAAATATTAAGTACCTAAGATCTTAGATATACTTATTATTATTAAGGATTCTATTACCTAGGATACTAGCTCTATTTCTATATATTAGCTTATAGTTAATAACTAAGTTATATTATTTAGATTAGCGGAATATACTAACCTCTTTAGTATTATTATTAAGCTAATGCATAATAAAGCTAAGAAGCCCTTCTCTCTCGCCAAGACTACTAAAGCTATAAGTATTACTATAAGCCTTATTATTACCTTTAATATATTATTAATAAAGCTAATAACTAGCTCTACCTCTACCGCCTTACTATATATAGCTATTTAAGAATATAAGGTCTTTATTAATAAAGAGGTAGCTAATAATTACCTTATAAAGGCCTATAAGTTCTTTAAGAATATTAAATATAATATCTTAGCTTATATAAAGCTAATTATAACCTGCACTCTTATTAGACTAGCTAAGGCTTAGGTATTAGCCTTATTTATAATAAAGCTTATTATCTTTTATAATAAAAACTAAGTATTATTTACTAAAGTTAAGATTAAGGATAAGGAGATAATGGCTTAGCTATACCTTATTACTAATAATAAGATTTCTAATATAACCTAAGACTTTTATATTAAGAGTCTAGGGAATATTAATAAGCCTAGAGCCTAAGTAGGTTTAGATAAGTTAATTAAGGAGAATCTTATAGATATATAATAAAATAATAAGAAGAAAATATATTATAGCTAAATTATATTATATATTATTTATTGCCCTTACTTATTAAATAATATATTAAATTAATTAATATTTCTTTATATATTCTTAAGTTACTTATTACCTATATCTCTTTACCTTAGTTTTATTAATATTTCTTTATATTTTTTTTATTTTATTTATAAACTTTAATTTAATATATTATATCTTAGACTTTCTTTTTATATATTTCTATTATATATTACCCCTATAATATAATAAAACTAATATTACTTAATTAACTTATTATTATATAATATATAATATATCTTAAAAAGAATTATATATTACTTCCTTAATAAAATAACTATATAAAGGAGGTATACTAAGGATAATATATATTATAATAAGGGGGATTTATTATAAAAAGCTATAAGAAGATAAATTATATAATTTCCCTAGGGTTTCTTAGGGAAATCTTAGGGATTTCTCTTATTAATATATTAGGGACTTCTTAGGGATTTCCTAGGGATTTCCCTAGGATTTCCCTAGAACCTTTACCTAAGCTATCTAATAGAAATCTAAGAGAATTCCTTAGAAATGGAAAAGGGAAAGGCTAAGGAAATCTAAGGGATTTCTTTTAATTCTTCCTAGGAAAATCCCTATAAAAGGATTTCTATTTAAATAAAAAAGAAAATATAAATCTTATATTAAATATATCTCCCTTTTAGAATTATATAATATAATAACCCTAGGTTATTATTTAATAAGATTTTATATATAAGACCCTTAAATCTCTATAAATTAATTTCTTATATTAATTATTATTCTTTAAGTTAATAATAGCTAATATATAAATATTAATTAAAGGCTTTTTTATAATAAATAATATATTATAAGGGAATTATATAATTATAAATATTTTATAATAATAATAAGTTATTTAAAAAAAATATTATAAGTATTATTATTTAATAATCTAAGCTTAGCTATAGACCTAAGTAAATAATAACCCTAGTAATATAAGTTTATATAAAATCTTAAGTATAAGGGCTTTATTAAAAAAACTCTTTTTTCTTCCTTAGCCTTAAATAACTAATTATAAAATTATTTTTTATATATTATATAAATCTAATCCTTAATAATAACCTCTCTTTTATATAATTTTATTTTTTTATTAATATTACTATAAAATTAAATATTTATAAAGTTATTAATTTTTTATTAATATTAGTAATAAGATAAACCTTTAGCGCTTTATAAAAGCTATATTAAAAATAAATATTTATTATTTTTTTCTTATATAATAATAATTTAATTTCCTTTAAATTAAATAAATATTAACTTTTAATTATATTTATAAGTAATTTAATATATTTTAGCTTAAAAAGTAATTATATTATTTTAATCTTTATCTTAGTAATTTTAATAATAAGTATTATATAAAAAAAAATAAAAAAAACCTTTTTTTAATATATCTTAATCTAAACTTAATTTAATATAATAGCCCTATTATATAACTTATTATATAACTAGTTACTTATTTAATACTCCTTTATATATATATACCTCGCTAGGCCTTACCTTATGGTATATATAATTAGTCTTAAAATTATTATCTTAATTAAGGGCCTTAAGGGTAATTATTATATAATTAGTTATATAATTAGTTAGTTAGGTTAGCAGAGGTTAGTTATATATTATAATATAATATATAGCTATAGTATATAGCTATTATAGAAAGGTTAGATTAAGTAATTAGTAATATAACATGGTTAAGTTTATAATAGCGAGTTAGTAATATTAATAGTAATTTTAATAATTTAACTAATTAGCTTATAGCCGCGATATAATAACCTAGTAATATCGCGGCCCTAGTTAACCTAAAGGTTAAGGGTTTAATTCTTAGTCTTTTTATAATAAATTATAAAAAACTAAGGGATAAAGAGGCCTTTAGCTAGATTTAAATTAATTACCTTTAAAAAAAAATACTAAGTATATAAATTATTATATTATAAAGGTTTATATTATATTATATTATACTATGCTATCTTCGCCTATTTATCTAGACTTATAATACCTCTCTATTTTAGTTTATATAAGAAAAACCCTCTTAGGGAAGAAAACCTATATATAGCTCTTTAGCGCTATATCTATACTTCTCGCGCTATATCTTTATAATACTAATATTAATTCGCGATAGCGCAAGCTAATTTAAGAGGTTTATTAGTTTTTTATAAATCGCCTTAGTTCCCTAAGTATATATTTTAGGCGTCTAAGATATATTATTAATATAGGCCTATCTTATTTATATTCCTTTTATATTACTTTTTTCCCTTAATATTATTTCTTTATTTCTAAGTATTATTTTTAATTATTACTTAATATCTCTTAGGGCTATAAATTATAGCTTCTTTATTTCCTTAGATATAAGAGGCTATTTTTTATTTCTCTCTCTTTTCTCTTTTTTCTTTTTCCTTAGCTTTTTTATCTTTTCTTTTTCTTATTATATATTATTTACCTATGCGCCTTTGCCTTTATATTTTTCTTTAGCCTCTTCCCTTTTTACTTTTTCTTTTTTTATATATCTTTAGTCTTTTTAAATATTAGCTATTACTTTAAACCCTTTTCTTCCCCCGCCTAGAGGCTAAGGGAATTTAGGTCCTCGTAGTTATAAGGCTATAAAGATAAATATAAATACTAAGGTAAGTATCTTATAACTAAGTCTTTTATATTTTACTAATTTTTCTAGGTTTTATTTAAAGAGCCTTATTTAACTTATATTTAGATAATAACTAAAGTAAAGTGCCTTAGGTAAATATATTAATATTTAAAGAATTAAGGGGCTTATTATTATTATTATATTAATAATAAGAAAAAGTATTAATATATAAGTATTTTTTTCTTTTTTTATTAATTTTTTATTTATTAAGTTTTTATCTTAGGCTTTTAATTTTTTTTCTCTTAAGTTTAATTATATATTTATTACTTTTTATCTTTATTAAGAGGTATAAGAGTAAATAATCTCTAATTATATTTATTAAATAAGTTCTCTTAGCTATTTTTTATTTATTATTATATTATTAATTATTATAAAGTCTAATAAGTATTAAATAATTATTATTACCTTTAATCTTAAGGATTATTATTTAATTATTTTCTATTAATCTATTAGCGCCTCTCTTATATTAAGTCTCCTTATTACTTATAGATTTACCTAAGAGGATATCGCTTAGTAATTAACCCTCTTAGCTTAATAAATAGCTATTATAGCGACTTATAATAAGATCGCTCTCTCTATTAATACTAATAGTATAGACTTAGAGGCAGAGTATACTAGGGCTAGTAGGTCTTTATTAAGTTTTAAAGGGGAGGATAGGGGTAAGGAAGAAAGAGAAGAAAAAGAAAAGAAAGAAAAAGAAGAGGAGGTAAAAGAGGTAAATAGTAATCTTAATATATAATATTATTATATTATTAATATATTATCTCTTATTTCTTATAGTTCTAGGGTTTATTTTTTAGATATTTATTTTTCTCTTAGTTTTTTAATTAAGCTAAATTAATAAGGTTTTATTTCTATAAGGTATTATTATATAACTATAGCTATCCCCCTTCTTATAGCTATAGCTATATTTAAGTCTTATTTATTCTATATATCTATATCTTAGAGTATTTAATAGTTATATTTTAGGTAATATAAAATAGTATAATAAATAATTTCTTTCTTATTCTTATATATATAATATAATATATATATATTAAGGATACCCTTTATAAATAAGAAGTCTTATAATTTAATCTTTTTTATTTTTATTTAAATAATAATTATATTCTAATATTTAAAGAGGCCCTTATAAAGTTTTATTCTTATATTTTTATATATATTAAAAGGGCCCGCGTTTAATAAGTTATTAATAATCTAGCCTTATTATATTCTTATATTATATTATTTGTTTTATTATTATTATTTTTATTAGGTTTTAATTTAGGCCTAAGTAATCTCTATAATTAATAATTCTTTATTTATAAGATATAAAGATAATATATAGCCTTAGTATCTATATTTTCTTAGTATTATTATTATCTAAGTATTAGCTTATTTTATAATATTTTATATCTTTATATATTTTATTCTCTATACTAGGGCTTCTTATAGCTTCTCTTAATAAAGGTTTAGCGGGGTTATTATAAGCTCTATTTTTAGTTATATAATTAAGATAGCCTTATATACTTTGCTTATAAGGCATAGGTATTTTATTTATTTACCTTAGAGTTTTATAGCTACTTCTTATAATTTTCTTTTTTTTAACTTTATATAAAAGATTAAAGTAATATATAATAATATAATATATATAATTATAATATATAAATATCTCACCTTTATAGCGCTATATCCCTAGGCTAATCCTATAAATCTATAAATTATTTATATAGTAATAATAGCTTAGTCTCTTAGCTTTTTAACCTAGTCTTACTATTAAAGTTTCTTATAGAGGATAATCCTAAGGAAATTAATCCTTTACTTTAGCTAGATCTAGGTATTTATAAAGTATATTAATAGCATAGGCGCTTATCTTATTTTTATAAAGTAAAGAAGTTCTATCTTATTAATATTAAAAGATATATTATATTATTTAGCCTAGAGAATATAATTAAGTAATATAACTTTAAGGTATTTATAATATTATTATAGGTTTTATTTTATAATAAGTAAGTTTATATTATTTATAAAGCTAATTATAATTACTCCTTTATATTTATATAATCTTTTATATAAGGTATTAATATAAATAATAAAAAGGATTAATAAAAAGGGAGATCTTTAAGGGGTATTTATTCTTACTTAGATAGATTTTAATATATCTCTTTTAAAGTATAAGTAAGCTATCTTTTCTTTAAAGAAGCTTTATATTTATTTTATTACTTATAATAAGAAACCCTTTATATTTATTATATTAATTAATAAGTAATATATTATATAATTAAATATTCTTAAGAAATTAAATTAAAGGAGGGTAATTATATCTCCCTTTACTTATGCCTTTTTAATATATTTTATAATTATTAGGATTATATATTTTATTAACTTATTTAATTTATTTCTTATTTATCTTTTAAGAAAGAGGTAAAATATTTTTATTATTATAGTTATTTAATTATATATTATTAATTCTATAATCTTACTTATTATATTAAGAAATAATATAAGTCTCTAGGCCCTAAGGGTTTTTAATTTTATTTTTATTTTTTTAGGCTTTCTAAATAAAATAACTTTAATATCTTTAAGATATTAAGGGTAATATCTTAGTTCTAGGCTTATAATTATAAGGCGTATAAGCGCCTTATAGGTAGGTTTCTCATAGGCTTTTATAAGGCCTATAGAGATCTTATCTTAACCTAATATTTTTTATAACTTTATCTTTTAAAGGATTTATTTAATCTTATTAATATTAATATATTAGCTAATTATATATATCTTAGGGATCTTATTAAACCCTTAGCTAATAGAGGTAATATAATTTAATTAGGGCTTATTTAAGAAGAACTTATTAACTAAGATATTTACTTTTTCTTAATATATAATAGCTAGGGGGAGGTTATCCCTATAAAGGTCTAATATATAGGCCGCCTATGCCTCTTATATAATAGTTTTTAATTATTTTATTAAGTTTTAAAGAAAGCTATCTCTTAAGTTTACTTTAATAACCCCTTTTCTTTAATAGCTTTTTTTTATATTTATAATAATCTTTTATTATTTTTTTTAGGCTTTTTAAAGTTTTTCTTATACTTTTATTAAGGAGTACTTATATATTTATTTCCTTTTTTATTTTATTTTATAAATTACTTTTTAAACTTTATTTATTTATTATAATTTTACTTTCTTATTATAGCCCTTTCTCTAAGGGGCTATTAAGGCTTTAATTTATTAAAGTTTTTTTATAAATTATTTTATTTCTTTATTAAGGTCTTTAGAAGTTATAATTAATATTTTTATATTATATAGCTATACTATAGCTTTTTATCTTATATCTCTTTTATTAAGGAGTTTTTAATTTAGGTTTTTATTTTATTTTATTTTTATATTATCTTATAATATAATTATCTATAAGATATAATTAAATCTTTCTAAGTTATTTACCTTAGTATATATAACTTTCTCTAAGTAATATATAAAGTATAGGTCTAAGGTATTATTTTATTAGTTTTTAAAGGTTTTAATAAGTTTACCTTTTAATATAATAAGGGCGAGTTAAAGCCTCTCTATAAATACTAAGAGTTCCTTACTCCCCGGGGTATATCTTTTATATCTATCCTTTAATAAATAATATTAATTAAAGTCTCTTATAAAGATAATATTTTCCTAGGAGTTTTTAATATATACCTTAACTTTTATAAGGGTATATATTATAGATATATTATCTAGGGGGATATAGATTAAGAAGATTATAATTTATAAGTTATATAGGGTAATAATTACTTAGTCTTCCCCTATAGTATATATTTATATATTAAGGGTATAGTATTTATATATATATAGCATAGCTTAGCTTAAGTAACATATAAGTTTATAGTTTCCTCTTTTTAAATAAGCTAAGAGCCTTATAAAGTAGTTCTTATATATCTCTTATAATGCTATTATATTATAAGTGGGTTATCTTATAAGTACTAGGTATATAAGAATAGTTTTCTTTTATATATATTAATATAATACCTCTAGTATTAGCTTAGGAGGGGCTATGCTATAAGTTCTTATATATATTAATTATCTCTTATATCTAATATATAAGTAATAGCTAGGGGTTCCCTAGAGCTATATAGCTATAATCCTAGGGTCTAAGTAATAATTAAATAATATCTTCTTTTTATAATACCTAGGGGCTAGCTAATTCTTTTTTTTTATTAGGTTTTATATAAGGGGGGTTTATTTATTAAGTAGCTCTATAGCGGGCTAGGGTTATATCTCTTTTATTAAGAGCTTAAACCTTATTAGCCTTTTTTAATATCTCTTTTTTACCTTATCTTATATTTCTTTTACTTTAAGGTATTATTTTACCTAAGAGTAATAGTTTTTATTATATAATAAATACCTTATTAATATTATATATATCTTCTTACCTTTAATATATTTAAGTAATTTAACCTTATTACATACCCAAGGGGCAGATCAAGGCAATCTAGCAAGAGATATATAGTTTTTAATATAATTAAGCTATTAAGCCTAATGCCTTTTAACGCAAGAGTTAATATCTAAATAA
>RZGM01000264.1:10973-24305 GCA_027886205.1 Fusarium piperis | reverse complement strand
TATTAAAGTAACCCTAAGCAAAGTCTTATATATAACTTAATAGTAATATAATATATAAATATAATAAGTATATAATAAAATTACTAAAATCTTAGTTTTTATATATAAGTAATTTAATATATTTTAACCTAGAGGGTAATTATATTATCTTAGTCTTTATCTTAGTAATTTTAATAATAAATATTATATAAAGAAAAAAATAAAAAAACCTTTTCTTAATATATCTTAGTTTAAACTTAATTTAATATAATAGTATTATTATATAACTTATTATATACTTAGTTACTTATTTAATACTCTCTTATATATATATATACCTCGCTAAGCCTTATCTTATAATATATATAATTAATCTTAAATTATTATCTTAATTAAGAGCCTTAAGGGTAATTATTATATAATTAGTTATATAATTAATTAATTAAGTTAATAAAAGTTAGTTATATATTATAGTATAATATAGCTATAATATATAGCTATTATATAAAGGTTAAATTAAGTAATTAGTAATATAATATAATTAGGTTTATAATAGCGAGTTAGTAATATTAATAGTAATTTTAATAATTTAATTAATTAGCCTATAGCTATAATATAATAGCTTAATAATATCGCGGCCCTAGTTAACCTAAAGGTTAAGGGTTTAATCCTTAGTCTTTTTATAATAAATTATAAAAAACTAAGAGATAAAGGGGCCTTTAGTTAGATTTAAATTAGCTACCTCTAAAGAGAAAATACTAGGTATATAAACTATTATATTATAAAGGTTTAGTTTTTATATATAAATTATATTATTTAATAATTTTTATAATTATTTTCTTAATTTTAAGAAAAATAAATATTATTTTAATTTATTTTAAAGTTTTATTAATTTCTTAATATTTATATAATTAATAATTATAGATTTCTTATATAAGTTTATATTATAATTCCTTTAATACTTATTATTTTTTTATTTTTTTATTATTTAAAATTTATTAATTATATTCTTAGATTTTTATAAGTAATAAATTACTTTATTTTATTATATAAATTACTTTAATAACTTAGTATATAATACTTATAACTTTATCTTAATTATAAAATATTATAATATTATTTTTTTATTATAGGTTTTCTTTAATTATATATTTAAAGAATTATTTCTTTATTTTTATTTTTCTTATATTTAAGTTAAGTTATTAATTAATAATATTTATTTTATTATTTTTTATTTCTTTAATATAAATAATAATATAATTAAATTTTAATAAATATTTAATATATTATAATTTATATTAATTAAGTTTTTATATTTTTATAAAATAAGTAATATTTTTATAATTTATATAGACTTTAATTTAATACTTATTTTTAATAAAATAATATTTAAATTCTTTAAAAGTATTAATAATTATAGGAAATTTCTTATTATAAATAAAGTAATTAAGTTTTATTTTATATAGCTTATAAAAATAAAATATAATAAAATATAATTATTTTTTATTATTTTATTATTTAAATTAAGTACTTAATATAAAGTCTAAGGTATTAGTTTTAAGTTTAATTTATTAAAATAAATTAAATATTTTAAATATAAGTTTACTTAAGATAAGTTTCTTAAGTTAAGTAAATACTTTTTTTATTTATATTTTTATAATAAATAATTTATTTTTCTTAATAAGCTTAATAAGTAATTTAATAATATATTTAAATTATTTAAGAAATTTATAAAAATAATTAATAAAACTAAAAAAGGCTTATATTTCTTTAATATTAATTAATTTCTTTTAGTCTTTAATTATTATAACCTTTTTAAGATTTATATATATCTTATTATAAGAGATAATATATTTAAGGAATTTTACTTTTAAGATATAGAATTTATTTTTCTTAGGTTTTATTAATAATTTAGTATTTTAAAGTATTTATAATATCTTATAAATATATTTTATATATTTTTCTTTTACCTTAGAGAAAATAAAGATATTATCTAAATAATATATAATAAATATATCTAAATATTCTTATAATATATTATTAATTATTTATTAAAATATAATAAGATATTTAATAAATAACTTATTTTCTTTAATATATTTTTTTTTAATATATCTTTAATATATTCCTTTAATATAAGTAATTATATTTTATTAAAAAGATAAAGCTTATTAAAGCTAAGTTACTTTTAATTAATAAACTTAATTTCTAAGTTATAATATATATATTTTAATAATTTAATTTTAAGTTTTTTTATAAAAAGTTATTTATAAATTTTATATTATAATAAGATATTTTTAAATTATTTATTTTTTAGTATTTTTTCTAAGAGCTTAAGGTCTTTTTTTAATTTATAAACTTACTTTATAATATAAGTAATTATTCTTTAATCTTATTATTTCTATCTTTTATAATATTTATATTTTATTTTTATAAATAAAGAAATATCTTATATATACTTTTATTTAATTTCTTTATTATTAATAAAAATTTAAGATCTTTTATTATATTATAAGTTATTATTATTATTATTAGGTATCTTATTATAAAATAAAATTACTTAGCTATTTCTCTAATTAATATATAGGTTAAACCTATATAATTATAAATACCTAAGTACTAAGTTATAGTTTTATATTAATATAATATTAAAAGTAATTTCTTAGTTTTTTTTATTAATAAAGACTTTAAGATAATTAAATTTATTATTAATAATTTTATTATTATAATTAAACTTAGTTTTTTTAAGATTAATAACTTTATAGGGTTTTATCTTATATTTTTATAATAATCTAAGTTTATTTATTATTTATAAATTAAAGTAATTCTTCTTAGCTTTATTATTTATTAAAGTATTTAATTATTTTCCTTTAATTTATACTTATAACTTTATATATTATTATATATTTTCTCTTTTTATTATATAGAGGGCTTTCTAAGATAGATTCTTTTATCCTTTTACTTATAGCCTTATGCTAAGTAGGTTTATTTATTTTTTATTATAATATAGCTATAGTAATTATATTTATACTTATTATTATTATATACTTTATAATTATATATATTATCTTAGATATATAGCTAATCTTAGTATTATTATTTTTATTTTACTCTTAGGTCTTTTTACTTTTATTAATTAATCTTCTTTTATTAATTCTTAATTTTATAAATAATCTTTTTTTTTTCTTAAATATTATAATAAAGTTATATAAACTATTATATTCTTATAATATTAATTAAGTTATATTAATAAATAATTTAATATCTCTTTATTTTATATTATTTATAGAATTTATTATTTAATTAATATAATAATATAATAAAATAATAGTTTTATTTTTATTTTTCTTTATAATATTCTTTATATTAATAATATTAATAAGATATCTATAAAATAATTAAGTATTCTTAATATATTAAGTATATCTTAATATTATCTCTTATATTAAATAATATTTTAATATATTATAGGTTTTTAATTATTTTCTTATAATATACTTTAATATAAATTTCTTATTTATTTATTATATCTATATATTCTTATATTATCTAAATATATTATTTCCTTAAGGTATTTTAATAATATTTATTATTTTTATTATAAAATTATAAATAATATTTTTCTTTTTATAATTTATTATTTCTTTTTCTTTTAATTTCTTAATATTAGCTTTTTCTTTCTTTAAGTATTTTTCTAAGTTTCTTAATATTATATTTAAACTTTATTTAATTAATACCTTTATTTCTTTCTTTTATAATCTAATTATTATATTATTATTAAGGTTATTTTTTTATTAGGTTTATAGGGGTTATTTTAATTTCCCTTTCTCTTATAATTATAAGAGTATATTATTTTATTTAAGCTAGGTTTTCCTTAGGCGCTAAAAGTAACTTCTAGTTATTATTAAGGTTATTATATCTAGGCCTAGTTACTCTTAGTATCTTAGTTATTTATATATTATTATTATTATTAATAATTCTTAATTATTTCTTATTTTCTTAATATAGGTTTTATCTTAAGGGTTAGTATATTTTATTTTAGATATTATATTTTTTTTTATATTTATTAGCTTAATATCTTTACTTATAATAATAATAATATTTAGTTATTTTTCTTTATTAATAAATAGCTCTAAGTTTTATTAATCTTTTATAAGTCTTATAAGATATATTAATTTATTAAGTATATTTTTAATTAATATTAAATTAAGGTCTTTAATTATTTCTCTTATTATTTCTTAGGTTTTAAAGTTTCTTTTATAAAAATTATTAATTATTAATTTTAATTACTTTTTTAATATAATTAATTAAGTTATTAGGTTATTTTTTTATAAAGTTTTATTTATATTTCTTTTTTAAGTCTATTAAAAAAAAATAATATAAAAGATTATTAATCTTATTTAAGCTTTAAGGCTAATTAGAGGTACTTAGTTTTATATTCTAAGGCTAATTAATTCTATATAAGTAATTTAATCTCTTATTTAGCCTATACTTTTTTATTAATTATTTTAAAGGCTTATTAAAGGGCTATTTTAAACTTAGTATAATTACTATAAATATCTTTAATATATAGCGAGAGTTTATATATTAAAGTATTAAGGTATTTTTTTATAATTAATTTAAATTATATTATAATATACTTAGTAAGTTATCTCGTGGTATATTAAATATAGCTAAAGTCTAGGCTAAATTAGGTTAAGTAATATATTATAAAGGCATGAAGCTATATTAAGAAAGTTAATAATTTATATATAATTTTATTAAATTTCTCTAATAATTCTAGCTTTAGGATTTCTTTAATATCTTTACCTTTTATAATAATAATTATTATATTATTAATTAATTAAATATTATCTTTATATTATTAATTCTAAGTTTATTAATTAATAATAATATAATTAAAAAATCCTCTAAGTTCTTTAAGTTTTATAATTAAGTTAGTAACTTAGGCTTAGAGCTATTTAACTTCTTTATTATTATTATTTATCTCTTTATTATTATTTAAATTATTCTAAGTAATTATTTAAGGATTAAGAGAATAATTAATAAGTAAAACCTATTAATAGTTATTACTAAGATTTACCTAAGTAGCTATTATATTTAATATTATCTAAGGTAATATAAGTAATCCTTTAAATAAAAGCTATTAATATATAATAGTTTTATAATTTAAATACTAAAGTAAATAGGTTATAGGTTTCTAAGAGATAAATTATAGGTTTATATTAGTAATAGGATTAGTTATATAATTCTAAATATAAGTATATTATATTTAGTAATATACTTAAGGGTATTAAGTATAACTAAGTTATATTAATAACTAAGGTAATTAATATATATAAAAGTACTAATAAGTCTCTTTTATATACTTAGGTAAGTTATTAGGACTAATATAGTTAATATTTAGTCTAGGGTAGGACCGAGTTTCCTAGTCCTTAGTCCTAGGACTAAGAGGAAAGCAATTCAGTCCTCCTGCTTAGTAAGGTGATTCTGCTATCTCTCTCCGCCTAGCATAGGTCATAGCTATAATACTTTACCTCTTAAATTAAAATATAAATATTATATTAAAAAGATCTTAAAAGCTAGGACTAAAGTAACTATAGTCTTTAAGGTTAATATATATATACTAAAGGAGTATAAAGATAATAGCTATAACTAAGTATTTAACTAACCCTTTACTAGCTTCTTAAAAGACGCTAGCTTTAATAATAGCCTATCTGCTCTATAACCTAACTTTATTAAGGGGCTAGAAAAAGAGAAATACTACCTATTTCCTATTATTAACTATATTCCCAGAGCAGCTATCTATAAGAATAACCCCTACTCCTTAGTATTATTATATTTAGCTAAAGAGTAAAAAATATAAAGAAAAAATATAAAAGAGGTAAGAATATAAGCCGCCTATAATAAAGCGGCTTTTATCTATGCTAAGAACTAAGCCCTTTCTTATATAAGAAAATCTAACCCTTTTAGTTATGCTAAAATTATAATATTTATTATAGATAGCATTAACCTTAACCTCTTTACGCACTATATTATATTAATAGAGGAGGGTATACTTAAGTATTATTAATACCTTATTAAGTCGATTAATCTTATTAACTCTTATTAAGGATATAAGGAGGGCTAAAGATACCTTAGGAACGCCTAAGACTACGCCAGAGAATAGTCATACGCGCTAAAAGACCAGCTAAAGGAATACTATAAGCAGCAGCGCCACGGCGGTCTCTATCCTATCGCTGAAGAAGTGCCGCCCTTGCCTATACTAGGCATCGAACCACTGGACTCTCCGTGTCCTTGACTTGGCTTACCTCCCGAGACCGGCCCTTCCTATTCGTCAGAGGCGAAGGCGGGACTAGAAAGTCACGGGTCATCGCGGCCGTCGCCGAGCTACTCGCCCATACTGCGCAGAACCATCGTCTCCTGGTGACGGCGACGTCGGGCACGGCGGCCGCGAATATCGACGGCATCACCATTCCTTCCGCCTGCAAGTTTTCCAAGGACATGTCCACGAAATCAGGCTGCGCCGTGAATCCGGACGGCTTCACGTCGTCAGGCTCAGCAGCTCTGTGCGTCCACGGCGTCCAGAACCGTCAACTTTCTTCGTTCCCTCCTCTTCTTGCCCACCTAGGTTCCATGACTTGGGGTACCGACTTGCGCGGCATTACTCGACTAACCGTCCCGGTCAACAAGCAAAGCTAAGCCCACCACGCGACCGCACCGGGATCTCCAGGTCCTAGAGACAGCTGATCGATAGCTGAGCAGTTTTTTTTTTTTTTTTTGAAGTTTGCGGGTACCAAAGTGGCGCAAACGTTCCTGGTGAACCGGTAGGCTTCCACTTGTGCTTGCGCTATGTGAAGTCGAACTTGCAGTGCGGTGATACTTTGCATCAACCCCGTCGATAACGGCGGGCCTGAAGCCTTGGTTGTCAATTTCTTTGTAGACTCCATGTTGCGCTGACGGAATACTACCCACTGACAGTCCCCTTCTCTTCGTCACCTGCCGCCAGCTCCTTCGCCCAGACGGTCCACATGGCCCGCCTCCTGAAGTCTTGCCAGCGAAAACAGAACCGCCCATCGTGTTGTGTTTCCTGAGTTCAGTCCTTCCGATTCGTCTTGGTCTCCTCTCCTTCAAAGCGGAAGCAGATGTGACCGTCCTGCCAGTAGGTCTCCACCCACAAACGTTCAGCTCCATCCATCTAAAGACCAAAGACAGGCGACCTCTGACTTAGTCTACTTGTCGCCCGGGGATGGCGACTGGGAAATCGAGGTGAAGGACGGCTTACCCTCAGCAGATGGTAACAACAAGGCTACTCTACTGCTTACAGGACCGTTTGGCACAGCTAAGTCGCCTGCAAAGGATTTGACCCAAGTCACTGACAACATCTTGACTCTAACCAAGTTGACTTTGGAAAAGCGCATCCTCCTTCATCTCTTGGCTCCGATTTGTCACGTCAAACAATCACGTAATATGTGTTGCTTTCGAAAGAAGCCGCCCCTGCCGTTTCGGTCCTGCTATATGTCGGTCCCTGGATTTGGTTGCAGAATCGGAACCCAAAAAAGCTCCAGTTGGTACCAAAAGAGAGGTCTTTAAGATACCTTCTTCGCGAGATAGACAAGAGGAAATAGCTCCGACAAAAGCATAACCCACTCACGCCTTTCTAAGCCCAACGCCGGCTTAAGTAGGCACGCCGATATATATCTTGCCTACTCGATTTGCGCGATAACTTGTCGGGGTCCCAAAGTACACTGACAACGGGAGAGCGGCATTGTGGGCAAACAATCATAGAAGGGCCGCTTTCCCTGCTATAACGTCGGCCACCCCATAACCGACCACCCCCCACAACCGACCACCCATTTTCCACCTTGCAACACCACTAGGCCATATCTTTAAACCGCGATTTCTTAACTAATATTAAAGCTATCGCTAAACCGACTTCTATATTATTTTCGCTATACCTAAATAGACTAAAAAAAATATATAAGATATATTATAGATATATATAAATAGTATTTCGATTAATAAGGTCGCTGATATATATATAAGATACCGCGTTTTACCCTTAAAGGATAGATTTATAATAATAACTCGCGAAAAGAGTATAATAAGGCCTAGTAAAAGCTTATGCTATAGTAAGAAAGAAAGCTATAAGATTAGATTCTTATCTAATATAACCTAGGTTATTTTATTTCTTACTTATAAATTAGAGACTTTGCTAGTAAGATAGCTATATATTATAGCTTTTAAAATAATATTAAAAAGAACTAACTTAAGGGTTTTTTAATATATTTCTTAAATATTAAGATACTTAAAGATAAAAAGATTAACTTTAATTAATATTATAGCGCTTTTATTAAACTTATTAAGGCTTTTTTATATTTTTAATAATATTACTTATTTAAAAGATTAAGTAAAAATATTATTATAATATAAATAAAATTAATATAATAAAAAAGATTAATATATATAATAAGCGAGTATTATAATTAAGTAAGTATTATAAAAATCCCTTAATTTATATTATCTCTATTTAATTAATTAATTCTTAATTACCTAATATATTATAAGGCTTTATTAAGGCTAAAATACTTCTTGCCCTTTAGGTAATATAAAATAGCCCTAAGTTAAGCCTTTAATAAGCGGTAACTATTTATAAGGTCTATTATTATACTTTATATTATTAATAGCATAGTATTTAATCTTAACATAATACTATCCCATAGTTATATTAGCTCTCTAATCTAGAGAAATAGATCTTTATTTATTTTATTCTTAACTTAGATTTATAAGGATTTCCCCCTTAGCTTTATAGTATTTAAGAAATAGCTAATTAATTACTTATTAACCGCGATATACTACCTATTAATATATATTAGGCTTATAACTTTATTAAGTAATACCTAGAGCTTAAGATATATTTTTTTTAAAAATATAATTATTAAAGAGCTAAGTATAAAGATTTAACTATTATTTATAATTAATTTTAGCTTATAATAAATATAATTATAAAATATAATATTTAATTAAATAATATTTATAACTTTAATAAAATTAGCTTTTTTATAAATATAATTATAAATAAAATAATTATTATAGGCTTAAAAAGGCATTTAAAGCTAAAATTAATATAGCTTAAAAACTAAGAATAAATTATAATTATCTAAGTGATTAATATAAAAGGCTAATTAATCTTATTATTTATTATTAATATAAGCTAATATTACCTTACTAACTAATACTAAGAAAATAACCTCTTAAGTAATTAAGCTATTATAATAATCTAAAATAGCTAAATTAATAATAAGATAAGTCTTAAGTAGCTTAAATACTTTAATTAATATATAATTAATTAATTAATTAATTCTTATTATCTTTTAATTCTTAATAATTATAAAAGTTATTACTTTATTAAATTTAAGAGATATTATAATAATAATAAAATTATTTAACTTTATATATTACCTTATTTATCTTATTTACTTTAGCCTCTTAATATTATATATTTTAATATACTTAAGAGAGCTTATAATTAAGAAATAAAATATTTAATTAAATACTTTATTATATATATTTTAAAGACTAAGTTCTTTTTAGCCTTTTATATTATATTTTAAGCTATTATAATAAAAAAAATATTAAGGTATTATTTAAAAAAGCTAGGCTTATTTCTCTTAATCTAGAAAGTATAATCTTAAAGCTTAATATATAGCTATAGATACTAATATTAATTAAAAAGATATCTAATTAATTAGCCTCTTAGGCTTTAAGGACCCTAAAGACTATACTTAAGGCCTAATCTTAGTCTAAATACCTTAAGAGATAAATTAAAAGGCATTAAAATAGCTCCCTAGAGTTAATTTTTAAAGCCCTAAAGTCTCTTATAAAAGGAATAAAGGTAATTATATATAAGATAGCTCTTATAAAGGCAGAGGTCTAAGACCTTTAAGAGGTAAATAAAATACTTAGCTAGTGCTAAAGGATAAAAAGGACTTAGCTATAGAAAAAAGGGATTATAATAATAAAAGAAAAAAGATAAGTAATTAATTAGATAAATATTAATATATAGGTAATAGCTAAATTATTATAAAGTAATAATTAAAGGAGATTAATATAACTAGGGGTTTAATATTATAATATTTATAATTAGCCTAGCTATAATATAAGGACTTATTAAGTAGTAATTAAGATATCTAAGGAAAAGTATAATAAGTAGTTTTAATTAATAAAATAATTTATTATATTTTTATTATAATCTTAAGCTTAAAGGTTAGGATTTTTATAATACTTACTTAATTATAATACTTACTTATTATATATATTATTAGATTTTAATTCTTAAATATATCTTAGCTATAGGGAGAGTCTTAAAGCCCTTAATAATCTTTAAAGGTAAATTAATCTAATAATAATAATTCTCTTATAATATTAACTTCCTTAAAGATTAAAACTTTATATATTTTAAGAAAAAGTAAATAAATAACTAAATTATACTTTAATAGCTATATAATATATTTATTTTAAAGATAGCGCCTAAGGACCCTTAAGAATTATAACTCCTTATTCTTAATAATTATAATAATTATATAATTAAAGACTTTTTCTTTAAGTATTATAATAATAATATTTATTTTCTATTTCTTATCTCTTATTCTTCTTATATCTTCTAACTCCTTAATATTATTATCTTTAGCCTTTTAAAGAATATATATTATTAATATTTTTTTAATCTTTTATTTATTATAAACTCTATATTAATTAATAAAATAACCTTTCTTATTAATTATTATAAGGCCTAGATTAAAGTAATTATTAAAGATAATATTATAATAGGCTAAAAGGCATTAGGATTATATTTAATTAACATAGCCTAGGTCTTAATAAACCTAATAGTTATAGAGATACCTAAGAGGCCTAAAATACCTTCTCTACTTATAGAAAGTCCTTTTAAATATCCTATAAGGACCGCTCGCTTAATAGCTTAGGTTAGATAAGTACTTAATATAATCTCCTTAATATATAAGGTCCCTCTAGTTATATCGCTATTAATAAAGAAAATAAGGTATTAATTTAAGAATTATAATATTACCTTAGAGTAATAGGTAAAGGAAATATTAATATTAAAGTATTAAAATAAGGAATTAAGACTAAAGAAAAAGAAAAAAATAATCTATAATAATAATACTAAGTTTATAAAGGTTCTTATAATTAAGAAAGCTTATAAGGCAATACTTAAGGTTATATAGCTATATAGGACTGCTATAAGGGTTTCTAAGATAAAATAAAGTAATCTAGAGTATATATTTTATCTAAACCTTTATTAGTTAAAAAATTAAATTAATATAGCTTTTTATTATTAGTTATTAATTAATAATCGCGATCGCATAACCTTAGTATTTTTATAGAAATAAGTAATTAGTTATAGGGGGTAGTTAGTTATAGGGTAGCTGATATTAATTATTATAATAATAGCTTTCCTCTTAGGCTAGCTGCGACTAGTAATCTATTAATAGCCTTGCCTATAATTAATTTAATAAAGTGTCTTAATAAATTAACTAAAAGGGAATATAAGAATTATAATAACGCATATAATATAGTCCTAGGAGTAAGATTAACTACTATAGCATATATTAATTCTTTAGATAATTTTTATAATAATCCCTTATAAATTTAATATTTAACTTAATTATATAATTAATAGCTCTATCTTCTTCTTTTTTAATTAATTTTAAATTTATAAGTATAATTTTATTATTAACTAAGAGATAATTATCTAGCTTTAAGTTATTATATATTAGCCTAAATATACTAAGCTTAGTATAAGCTACCCTTAACTAATAATAAAACTTAATAATATTTAATAAAGATTTTAATAATTACTTAAATAATAAAACCCTATTAATCTTAGATAAGACTAAAGCTCGCTTATTATATTAAGTTAATTTATAATATATTAAAATAAGATAGCCCTAAATAAGTTATAATTATTTATATATATATACCTTGTTATTAAACTTATTATCTTATTTAGGCTTTATTTATTTTAAAATAATTTATAATAAAAGAAAGTAATTAAGGATAAGGGTTTAAGTAAGGTTTTAAAGGAAGTATAATAATACTAAAAGTAATAAAATAATAACTTAATTAAATAAAAACTAGAGAATAATTAAGCATAGGATATTAAAATACTTATAATTACTTTAATTACTTTTTATAATTATAGTATTTCTATTAAAATAAAACTAAATAAAAAAGTAATTAATAAAGTAAGAAATTATACCTTAATAATAAAAGAAATACTAACCTTAATTAATATTTAGCATAAGTTTTTATTATACTCTTTAGTTATAATAAAAGATTAAATATTTATTAATAAAAAGTTTAAAATAGTTACCTTAAGGGCTTAAATATTTTTAAATAATCACGAAGTTATATATATGCCTAATAAGCCCGCGCCGCCTTATATAAGCTATTAAATACCATAGGCTAATAGTAATAGAATTACTAATTAATTAGCTACTACCTAGTATTTATAAATACCTTATAATAATAACTAATCTTAATACTTTATCTCTTATCTATTATATAGTTTCCTTTTATTTCTTAATTATATTAGCCCTTAGAATATTATTATTTATAAAATTACTTATTAAATAATACCTAACTAATCCTTACTAAGAAATCTATTTAGTTTTAAAAAGCTTTAAAATATAAGTAAAGTTATATTTACTTATTACTAACTTAATTATTTACTTATAGATATAAGGAGATTAAGTAATATAAGATGATTTTTAAGCTTTTTATCTTAAATATAAAAATAATTCTCTTAAGCTCTAAGAATATAAAAATATATTAAATAAGAGATCTTATTAATTAAATATAAAAAAAAATAAAGTAATTTAATTTTATATAAAAGTATTTAATATTATTTTTATTACCTTTTTATAATATTCTTAAATTTTATAAACCTTTTATAATAAGCTAATATCTAAGTCTTATAATAATTATATTATTAATATAGCTTACTTTATCTATTATAAATAAATTAAAAAGCATATAACTATTAGTAAATTTAAGAAGGGTTTTATTATCTTAGAAGAGTAATAATAAGAAAAGCTTAATATAGCAGCTTAAAAAAGCTTATCTTAGAAACTTTAAGAGTTAATATTTATAATTTTATTTACCTTTAATATTATATTAATTAATAAGAGTAGTTATATAAATAAATATTTAAGTAATTTAACCTTATTATATACCCAAGGGGCAGATCAAGGCAATCTAGTAAGAGATATATAATTTTTAATATAATTAAGCTATTAAGCCTAATGCCTTTTAATATAAGAGTTAATATCTAAA
>RZGM01000263.1:0-13379 GCA_027886205.1 Fusarium piperis | reverse complement strand
CCTAGTATAATATTTAATATTAATTATAATAACTTATAAATAATTCGCCTTATAATTAATAAGAGTATATAAATAATTATATAATTATATTATATTAATATATAAAATATATAATTAAAGTAAGAATTTAAGAAAAATACCTTTAAAATCTTATATCTTTTAATAGCATAAATATTAATAAATAGGCTTATAAAGGTATTACTATATTAATAATTTAAGTACTTTAGAGCTTTATTTAATATAATTATAATTATAAAAAAAGAAACTAAAGGCATAATTAATAATCTCTTATTACTTTATTAAATAAATTAATTATATATAAAAACTAATAATATAAGCTAAAGAAAATATATAATAAATTAAACTAGAGCTAAAATAAGCATAGAGATAATAATAATAATATATTACTAATAATTATTATTATTATTCTTATTATTTTTATTAAACTTATTAAGGCTATTAAGGCCTAGCTTATATAAAATAATATCTTCTTTATTAAAGAGCTTAGGGTTACTCTTTAATAGCTCTAATTAGAGCTTAATAATAATATAAATATAATAAAAGAATTACCTAAATAATTAATAATACTAAGGTATAATAAAAATATATTAAGAGTATTTATAGGTTTATTATCCTCCTTAAGGCCTTTCTTTAAGGCCTAAACTCTAAGCTAAATAAGCTTAGGATTAAGGAGTATTTTATTAATATTATTCTAATACTTAAAAGAGAGAATAAGAGCTTATATAAAGCTATATATATAATTCCCTATATTATAAGCTATATAATAATAAATATAAGTAAAGGTAATAAAGTATTATAAGAAATTAGGAGTCTTATTAGATATTATAGCCTAGATATAAGGTAAATAAAGCGGTATAAAAGGCTTATATTAGAAGCTAGGCATAAGAGAAGAGGTATTTATAGCCGCGGGAGCTATAATAAGAGCAAGAGTAGGGGATAAAGATAATATAATAGAGGAAAAGGGCATAAGAGAAGAAGAGATTAAAGGAAGAAGAGGATATTAAGTAAAACGCTAGACTTAAGTATATATATACCTAGGCATAAAAATAATAGGCATAAGGTTATAAAGCTATTTATATAAGTTAATAAGAGAGCTTTTAATAAGTAAGAGACTTATATAATAAGACTACTAAATTAGATTAGCAAGGGAAGAAGACTTTATAATATAAGAAGGCTATTATAAAGTTAGTATAAGTATATAAAAAGGTTATTATAAGAAGGAAATATTATTATAAAGTATTAATAATAAAGGAAAAAGAAGAGAAAGAGAGGTCTTATAAGTTATAGCCCTTTTATCTTTAAAGACCTTAATTTATTATACTTAATAAGGTAAATTATTATAATAATAAGTATACCTAAAGTAATATATTCTTTATATATATATTTAAATAGCTATTTTAATAAGCTAATTTATTTCCTTTATTAATTACCTATCTTAGGATATTTCCTTTATTTAAAGCTATTTATAATATATTTAAATGCTTTAAAAGGAAGCTTCTAAATAGGGGGTATATTATATAATAATGCGCTTTGATTAGTTAGCGTATATTGACTATATAGACTATGCGCGACCATTAAATACCGTATTAGGCGATCCCCTTAACTTAAGAAAAATAAGGCTCTTTTAATCACCGTTTTTAATGCTTCAAGGCAACCTTCAGCGCTCTGTACGACAGCATTCGTATTCTCTCGGCCTAAATTTACGTAACTAGATACACACGTCCCTCAAAAGCGGCCAGCTCTTGGCCTCTCTTTCCTGCGTGTGTCGACATGATGGGCACTAGCGTAGCATCCTTTCCGTCTGGCAATCCCAACTCAGGGGTCGTCCAAGGTAGCTCTTTTGTGCTAAAGTTGAGCGTAACCACCGCCTTTGAACCATCCAGAGGGGACTCTTTCAGGAACGCAAACACATCAGGGTCCTCAGATTGAAGAACTTTGTAGTCTCCATACACCAAAAGGTCAGCAAACTCTTGTCTGAATCGAAGAGCCTTCTTCCAGAATGCGAGAACGCTGTCTGGGTCGCCTAACTGCGAGGCAACATTGATCTCGCCTGCCAGGGGATGAGACTTCATCCAAGGCTCTTGAACAACTTTTCCAGCCCGCTCAGCATCTTCGGAGAAGCCTCCAAACCTGCTCTTAGACCAGCACATGGGAATGCGAGCGTGATCTCTGGCAAGGTGCTGCAGAGCGCTGAAAGCCTTGTCAAAGTCGCCACCTCGCTCCTTGACCATGTCAAGGAACAAGTAACTGTCCAGATCGAGGTAGTTTCTAGCAGGGTAGCTCTCCTTTGGTGCATTGACAGCTCCGATCTCCTGTCCCTGGTAGATGTACTGGGTTCCACTTAGACAGGCCTGCAATACAGCAAGCAGCTTGGCCCCTGCGACTCGATACTCGGGACGATCGTCTGTGAATCGAGAAACCGACCTCGCTTGGTCGTGATTCTCCATAAACACAGTTGTCCAAGCATCAGTTCCACGAATCAGACTCTGAGTCCGACCAACCGCATCCTTTAAGTCGGAAAGTGTATAATTTTTCGGAGTCGTCTCGTATTTGTGAGTTTTGCCGAAACCGACGTCGACAACATCGAACTGAAACACCATGTTGAGTTGTTTCTCATCGGCACTGACGTATCGAAGCACGCGAGCTAGATCGGGCGTGTTTGGAAGCTCTCCAACGGTGATGGCTCCGTATCGAGTGAGAATCTCGTTCATCTCTCGGAGAAACTCATGCATTCGTGGCCCATTGCAGTACAAAAGCCCAGCTGGTTGATATTTGGCCTTGGGGTCGGTGATGGGGGCGTCTGGAAAGTGTTGGAGCTTCGAGTACATATTGACAGTGTCGACTCGGAAGCCATCAACCCCTCTCTCGAGCCAAAACTCCATGGATGAAGCATAGATTGCTTGTCGGGTAACTGGACTCTCCCAGTTCAGATCAGGCTGCTCCTTGGCAAAGAGATGAAGATAATACTCTCCAGTCAGCTCATCCCATTCCCAAGCACTGCCACCTCCAAAGTTGGACCGCCAGTTATTGGGAGGGACTCTCTGACCGTTTTCATACTTGGCTGGTCGCCAGATGTACCAGTCTCGCTTGGGGTTGTCCTTGGTTGAACGGGATTCTTTGAACCAAGCGTGCTGATCAGAAGTATGGTTGATGACCAAATCCAGCATGATCTTCATGCCTTTGGCATGAGTCTCGCGGATCAGCTGCTCCATATCCCGAAGAGTACCGTAAGGGGCGTAGATATCTTCATAGTTGGAAATGTCATATCCCATGTCGACTTGCGGGCTATCGTACATGGGACAGATCCAGATCACATCCACTCCAAGACTAGCAATGTAGTCCAGTTTCGAGATGATGCCCTGAAGATCGCCAACTCCATCGCCGTTGGAGTCGCAGAATGAGGCAGGATAGATTTGGTAGATGGTGGCGTGCTTCCACCACTGCTTGATACGCTTTGGGACAGTCATTGTGAGTTGATGAGTGTCTGTCCATTTGCTTGTCCTTGCAGCCCTTAAATACCAAATGATCTGCAAGCCCGTCGGACCGACAAGTGGGATCCAATCCAACAGTCAGCAGAAGGATTCATGGTGTACGGGGAAGCAAGCCGGTTGGTCAATTGTCGGACCGAGTCATATCCTCCTTTGATTGGCCCTTGGTCGGTCCGAGACAATTGCTGGACACCAGCTCAAATAAGTTAGCATGTTTTGAGTCAAACGAGTCGTTGAATCGCCAACCATCAACACTCGTTAACTTTTCACTAGTAATTCGGCCCGATACATCCCCAGATGTCATGATCCCCATGGGGAGAATCCGGGGGTCTAGCCTCACCAGTTGGCCGGTTTAGTATCACATCCTCGAGCCCGGACCGACGAATGTAACTACACACTAACCACCAAAAGGCAGCTAGCCTGGACAATCGGCCTAATTGCGGCCTCTATCCTGGCCGCCACCGTTATGCCTCATGATACAGACTGGGTAAGTCGTACCATCCGCATTGTTTCAAGTATAAGATGTCCCTCTATCCGTCGAGATCAACCAACTCATCAACCATCAACTCACCAACATCACAATGGCTTCACTCGAAAAGACTCAAGGCGATATCGCTCCTGCCATCGCACCCATCGCTGTCGATGTGTCTGTCGCTCACGAGGCTGCAGCTGCGGCTGAAGCTGAGCGTGGCATGGGGTTGTTGGCGTCTCTGAAGCTCTACAAGAAGGCATGCTTCTGGTCCGTCTTCATCTCGGTCTGCATCGTTATGGAGGGCTTTGACAATGCCCTTTTGAACAACCTCTACGCTTATCCCCCCTTCCAGCGCAAGTTTGGAGTTCAGCAACCAGACGGCAGTTATCAACTCACAGCTGCATGGCAGTCTGGACTCTCCAACGGCACTCTCTGTGGTCAGATCCTTGGTCTCTTCTTCAATGGCATCATTGCCGATCGTTTCGGTTACCGCAAGACACTCATTGGTGCCCTCATTGGTTGCATCGCCTTCATCTTCATCATCTTCTTTTCCGAGACCCTGGTTCAACTTCTGATCGGAGAGATCCTTATCGGCATCCCGTGGGGCGTGTTCCAGACCCTGACCACCACCTACGCTGCAGAGGTCTGCCCTACTCACCTCCGTGCATACCTCACAACCTACGTCAACCTCTGCTGGGTCATGGGTCAGTTCATTGCCTCTGGAGTCCTCCGAGCTATGCTTTCCCGCGATGACAAGTGGGGATACAAGATTCCCTTTGCCCTTCAGTGGATCTGGCCTGTTCCCCTGATCATTGGAATCTGGCTCGCTCCTGAGTCTCCCTGGTGGCTGGTTCGACGAGGCCGCATCGAAGAAGCCAAGCATTCTCTCCAGCGTCTTACCGTCCGCAACAGAAATGCTGACTTTAAGCCCGACGAGACGATTTCGATGATGATTCATACCAACGAGATGGAAAAGGAGGCCCAGGCAGGAACCACATACTTGGATCTCTTCAAGGGAGTAAGTCTGCGACGAACCGAAATTGTCTGCGTTACCTGGATGATTCAGACACTCTGTGGTTCCACCTTTATGGGATACTCGACCTACTTTTACCAGCAGGCCGGCATGGCAGTTGAGAATTCGTTCAGCATGTCCCTCGGCCAGTATGCCATTGGTGCCGTTGGAACTGCCTTTTCCTGGTTCCTCATGGGATGGTTCGGCCGTCGAACTCTGTACCTCTATGGTCAACTGTTCATGTCTCTGTTTTTATTGACCATTGGCTGTGTGGCCTTTGCTGGTCGCGACAATGTGGCTGCTCAGTGGGCTATCGGGTCTCTGCTTCTGGTCTACACCTTTACCTATGACTGCACTGTTGGACCAGTCTGCTATTCCCTGGTTGCAGAGTTGACGTCGACTCGTCTTCGAACAAAGTCTGTGGTGCTGGCGAGGAATTTGTACAACATCTCGGGTATCGCCACCAACATCATGACTCCTCGCATGCTCAACCCTTCTGCATGGAACTGGGGAGCCAAGGCGGGTTTCTTCTGGGCTGGAACATGCTTGGTTTGTGCTGTTTGGACATACTTCCGTCTCCCTGAGCCCAAGGGACGTACATACGCAGAGCTGGACATTCTCTTTGAACGACACATTAGTGCACGCAAGTTCAAGGAGACCACGGTCGAGCGATTGGATGCGGGGTTTGAGGACAAGGCTGGAGCCATGTATATCGAGAAGAAGGAGAGTAATCAGTGAGTGGCTAAGTATGATCCAGTAATTATATAGTCGAGCTGGCATGTATTAATGCAATGTGTTGAACTGTTCTTACTGCAAGGTCTTCCAAGGTCATTATCATTTAGTAGAATATCCGATAGTTCAAGTTAATCACATCTTTATTAGCGACTTGACTTAATACTAAGACTTGCTTAGGCAATAATCAATGAAAGTATGATTCTAATGATATGATCATAAGAATATAATAGAACCCTTGATATAGTGGGCTTCTGCCGACTTATGGGACACGTTAAAGCATTCTCCGCCATAAAAAGCAGTGCTCAAGCCAATCAGTTCAACCCAGTCGCTTTGCGGATAGCATCAATGAGAATATTGTTATAGTCACCGCCGGCTTCGTACGTCGCGAACCCTCCCAGACCATGCTCAATGACAAACTTGCCCTTCTCAGTGAAAGATCGAGCATCATCATATGAGACCCAGATATTGGTCGCCTCGTCATATACAATAGGCTAGAAATTGTTAGTCAAGAAGAGAAGTCATACATGGAGCCTCACCGTCTTGCTGCAGTTGTCAAAAGCATGAGCGATCCCACGAGAAGGTTTGCCCTTGCTATCGAGGAAGCCGGCCTCGGTGATCAAACTCCAGAAGGTGTAAGTGCCTCCAGGAGGCTGAGGGTTGCCGCAGTCATCCACAGGGGAATCCGAATCCCAGCTGCTCCCCTGGAAGCGGTGAGACGAGTTCTGGGGAGGGTACTCGTTGAGCTTTCCATTAGCTCCGAAGGCGGAGGTCTTGTTGACAGAGAATCCATGGCCGTAGGCAGGAACGCCGAGAACAAGTTGCGACGAGGGGATGCCGGCAGCCGACCACCTTTGAACAGCCTCATCAACTGCACCCTGAGTGTTCCGAGAGTCGCAGGCTCGAGAGACGGGGGCGTTCGGTCCTCCAGTGGGGGACCACGCACCGTAAAGGTCGTAGCCCTATGACAAATCAGCACTGGCCTTCTGAACCGTCAGAGGACCAACCATGATCATGATGTAATCGAGAACGTTGGCAAAACCATCAAGATCTGTTGATGCAACTCCCGAGGCATTATTCCAAGGGAACAAAGACCCAGCAGCGGTTAGGTAGAGATCCTTGCCTTCGGGATGCTCCCGAAGCTCCTCAAGGAAGGCGAGAAAGTTGGCAGTGTCGTCGGCGTTGATTGCATTGCAGCCGAGGGCTTGCCTGTTGGGGTATTCCCAACTACACCTGATTAGCAATTCGCTTGATACGACCATCTCCACTTACTCAAAGTCGAGGCCGTCCAAGCCGTGCTCCTTGACAAGGTCGAGGCAAACGTTAACAAAGGCTGTCCGGTTCTTGGCAGACCCACAGCTGGTAGAAAACCATCTACTGCCGGCCCAACCACCGATAGAAATAAGGGCTTTCACGCCCTAGACAGTTAGCTTAGCTTGCGAGAAAACAGAGACCACTAACATTTTTCCTAGCGGCGTTGACAAAGATTGGAATCTGATCTGGCTCGGAGCCCGAGAGATCCAGGCTTCCATCAGGGGATGTCTCGCTATTTCCGTCAGGGCTGCTCTTCTACGCTGAGAGGTACATACGCAAAGGCATATTTGACGTCGGTAAACTTATCCCATGACATATCCGACAAAGGAAACCCCTGATTGGCATGGAAGCCCGCGAAGTAGGTGGACGCAACAAGGCCGGGGCTATTCGGGTAGGTAGCAGCGGCTCCCCCGAGGCCAAGCAGGCCTACGACTGAGGCGTAAAAGGAGTGAGGGAGTGTCATGAGAACTGCAGTTGAGAAAAGGAAGGGAGTACTGTCTCTAGTGGTGCTGCGCAAGCCACTGGACTTGTCAAGTCTTTAATACCTGGCCGTGCCGGCAGAGATCAGTTGATCCCAATTAAAGAAAGACATACGCGTTCTGCATAAACTGTCAAGGTTTAATGACGTCCGAACAACCCGTGCCTCGACACTCTTGTTCAGAGTTTCTTAGCGTGTTCCAGAAACACGGCATTTACCAATTCCACGTACATTTCTTCAATGCCGGAGAGCCAGTCGGTTGTGGGGTTCTTTTTAGGTTTGACACCTTGCTAGAGGACCCTTAATTTCCGAATGTTCCGGCTGTGGCGGCCTGATACCACGCTCTTCCCCTGGAACTGTTTCAACGTATTGTTTGCGAAAGCTCAGATCTGATTTATTATCGGATTGACTCCTTGGCCGCGAACTCGGATCAAAGCAGATATTAACTTAAGTGATCCGGTAAGCCATCTAAGCCATGCACTCGTGGTTAAGTCATTCGCTGGCAGTTAGACCATTTACTCACAATCAAGTCATACGCTCACGATCATAATCAAGCCATTTCTTTGCAATTTGAAAAATCTTTTATCGCCTCCATAATATGCGCGCCAAAGCATGCAACCACCTTATGCCAGCCAGAGTCCATAGCTACTGCCCAACCACCTTCGGCTCAGGTTCGAGCCATGGGCAAGTCCAGTGTCTCATAAAGCGTCTCACTCGGGGCATATTGGCGTCTCTAGAAAGCGACAATTGAGGAAGGCACCTTAGTCCATTGCAGGGCGCTCAACTTATCACCCCCATCCTTACAAAGGTTTCACAAATGAAGTACAGGAGGCTTACAACATACTTTTCTATCATGGCCTTAATTTCAACATGTGCGGCATCATGAAACCCATCCCCACTCAGTCAAAAGTGTACGCTGCCAAACTATGAAACCCTGAAGCATGCTCCCTCTGCATAATATTCACCTTTTCCTTCAAATACTCCTTTTGGTTTGGAGGTATTCTCTCAAAACTGAGCAGGAAGTTGACGAGAAACAGGAAGTCCTCAATCCTCGACTCGGCATCCTGCTCATGGCCAATCGGCAAAGCCAACACGTCGGCTACCGTGCTTGTTATGTCAAACAGCTTCTGCAGAATTCCAGATCCGTGAATCCCAATGCTCTCAACCCTTTCCAGTCGCCCCACTAGGTTTCGCAGCTGAGCAGACAGACGTTGCGTCGGAAAATGCATAGAAAACCCCTCATGAGAGTTCTTTGAGGGTACAGATTGCAAGAGTCCTTGGGACAGAGCAAGCTGCCAGACCAGAGTTCGAAGCCAGAGTCGAGTGACAAAGAGATCGGCATGTTGCAGTTCACTGAGACCTCCGCATCCACCACATATGAGCTCATTTTCAGCCTCAGCTGCCCCAATCTCATCTTCATCCAGCTGAGCTTGCTTGCTCTCGATCCAATCTGCCGTTATCTCAGGCGGTTCGAGGTCTGAGTCTTGTAGTGCTCTCCAATGCGAAAGAAACGTGTCATCCATGATGAGAAACAGGTGAATAAGTCGATCAAAGCCTGCTTTAACGTGTTGGGGAATGCTAGAGTCAGGCAACGGGACACCGGTTCTGAGAGGAGGGAGTATTGACGGATACCCTGGCATGATTGTCAAGAATCGCTCATGGATGAATGCTTCCCAGTATAGACGCTGCCTCCTGGCCAACTCTTGATCATCAATCCTGTGCTCACACACGTTTTGATCAACTTGGAGCATCTGGATCATGGCAATGGCTTCTCGCAGAATAGCCAAACTTCGGTCGAATCGCTTCAACGCCATGAGGCATATCTCGAGGAAGATGCACGTCATGATGCGCTTGACAGTTACTGGCAACCTGCTGTCAATCTCGCTGCCGAGTTCTGCCCGCCGATGTGCCCTGAAACTGTGGTGCATCAGATCTGTCATGCGAATCGCAGTATCGTCATTGACACCTTGGGATAGTTCTGACAGGTTGATGGTGACAGCGCCGAATGCAAACACCAAAGCCGAGTCTTCGAAACTCTGCTCCATATTCTCAACAGCCGCGACAATCTCCGATGACAGAATAATTGGGTTGACAGGAAACACAACATCTTCGTATGCAGTGACAAGGCTGAGGAAAAAGTCTGCTGTGTACGTCCCCAAGCCTGACGGAGAATCTTGGACCTGTGGGGGAGTTATGCTCGATCTCGAATCAGCCGTACCTTGCCGTAATTGGGCAACTAGACGGCCACGAACTCCGGGTTTCCTCTTGGATGGGGCTGTCGAGTAGATGCAGGACAGGTTGAGATGGGCACATTGGGAGCAGGGAGTCGCGCCATTGCACTTGACCTTACGCACACGACATGGCTCGCATGCTCGCGCAGCTCGGCTACTCATTGCGCACTACCGGGATGAGACTGGTTGCTGCGCTGGTTGCTGCGCTGGTTGTTGTCGAGTCGGAGAAGTGGAGTGTCACGATGATCAAATGAGGAGTAACACGTGACATATTAGTTAGCTTTAATTCGCTAATTACGTTATTCCCTGGTGTAACTACTCCGTAGACTAAAGCCGGTTCCCTAGGCTATATTGTGGGCGATCGTGTGTTTATTTTAAGGTTTTGCAAAGCCGTATATTTATTAACGTCGGCCACCCCATAACCGACCACCCATTTTCCACCTTGCAACACCACCAGGCCATATCTTCAGACCGCGATTTCTTAACCAATATTGAAGCTATCGCTAAACCGACTTCTGCATCGTTTTCGCCATGCCTGAATGGACCGAAAAGAATATGCAAGATGCGTTGCAGATATACATAGACGGCATTTTAATTAATAAGGCCGCCGATGCATATGGGATACCGCGTTCTACCCTTAAGGGACGGATTTATAGTAGTAACCCGCGAAAAGAGTATAATAAGGCCCGGCAAAAGCTTATACTATAGCAAGAAAGGAAGCTATAAGACTAGATTCTTATCTAGTATGACCTAGGCTGCCCTATTTCTTACTTATAAGTTAGAGACTTTGCTAGTAAGGTAGCTATATAAAATAGCTTCTAAGATAGTATTAGAAAGAATTAGCTTAAGGGTTTTCTAATATATTTCTTAGATATTAAGATACTTAAAGGCAAAAAGATTAACTCTAACTAATATTATAGCGCTTTTATTAAACTTATTAAGGCTTTCTTTATACTTCTAATAATGCCGCTTATCTAGAAGATTAAGTAGAAGTATTATTATAATATAGATAAAGTTAGTATAATAAAAGGGATTAGACTTAATAGTCTAGTCCTTAGTTAAGTAGAGAAGAAATTAGTACTTTTAAAATAGCCTAGTTTAAGGTATTAGATTTTAATTCTTAAGTATATCTTAGCTATAGGAAGAGTCTTAAAGCCCCTAATAATCTTTAAAGGTAAATTAATCTAATAATAATAATTCCCTTATAATATTAATTTCCTTAAAGATTAAAACTTTATATACTTTAAGAAAAGGTAGATAAATAATTAAATCGCGCTCTAATAGCTATATAATATATTTATCCTAGAGATAGCGCTTAAGGACCCCTAGGAATTATAATTCCTTATTCTTAATAGTTATAGTAATTATATAATTAAAGACTTCTTCTTTAAGTATTATAATAATAATATCTATCTTCTATTCCTTATCTCTTACTTTTCTTATATCCTCTAACCCCTTAATATTACTATCTTTAGCCCTCTAAAAAATATATATTATTAATATCTTTTTAACCTTTTATTTATTATAGACTCTTATAAGGATATAGGTCAGCGACTAATCGTCGACTAATCGGCGTAACTTTAGAAATATATTATATAATATAGAGTCTATGAAATCTCTATAGCTAAGCCCTTAATAAGGGATTAATAAGTTAAAGTCTTATATATTATTAATACCTACCTTTAATCTATGATTTTACCCTAATTTAGCTATTATAGCCTATACCTTTATAATTCTTTAATTTCTTTTTTATAGATAATTAGCATAGAATTAAGATAGAAGATCTAAGAGAACCCTTATATTCCCTAAGATAATCGCTTATTCTATAATTATTTACTAAGGGCGACCTAAGAAGTATATTAATAAATTATATTCCCCTAAGAGATATTAAAGAGCTAATTAGGGAAGTTAAAGAGTAATAAGAATTACCCTTATTTATAAGCTAGCTTTATAGTAACCCTTCGCTAATAAATAAAATAGCTATTATAGACCTCTTTAATATAAAATAATAACTAATACTTAAACTATAATAACTAATAAGAATATATAATAAGAGAAATACCTCGCTAAATAAAAGGTAATAATTAAGCTTTATAGATTCTTTTTTATCTTTATCTTTAGAATTAATTTCTTTTAAGAGATTAAGAAAAAGCTATAAGAAAAAAAAATAAAGATAAAGAAAATAAATAAAAAAAAAGAAATAAGAAAATCTCTTATTAAGTATCTTAGAGCGCTTTATAAAATAGCTAATAAATAATTACCTAAGAGATTATAATAAATTACTAAGATATAATTATAAGATTTTAATTAGAAAAGCTATAATTATTAATATTAATAATTAGCTTAAGGTAATTAATATAAGAAATTAATTTTATATAGAAATTATATTAAAATAATAAATTAAATAAATAATAAATAAACTTATTTACTTATTATAAATAAATTAATAAAACTATATTATTAGCTTAATAAAAGATCTTATATAAAAAGAGTTTAAGGTATTTATATAAAAATAATATATTAACTTAGAGCTCTAAGAAAAATAAATAAAAGATTAACTTATAACCTTAGCTTAAAGAATAAATAAAGTATTAATATAATACTTCGCTTATTAATAAGCCCTTTATAAGAGCTTATTAAAAAAATAAAAAGATAATAAAGCTATAGCTTATTAATTCTTCTATAACTTATATAATAGATTAAAGAAAAAGCTAAAGAGGTAAAAATATTTTATATAAAAGGTTTATTATATTACTTAAGAAATAGAATATCTCTAGATTTAGAGTATTAATTAAATAAGCTATCTTAAGAGGAAGTATCTATAAGATAATAATAAATAGCTAGCTAAAAGGTATTATTTTCTTAGTTATAGAAAAGGCTTTAAAGGGAGCCCCTTTAATAAATATAATTTATACCTTATTATTAAGTAAGGCTATTATAATCTAAGGGGCCCTAATATGCCTTAAGCGGCGATATATAGGGAATAAGCTAGAGATAGGCTACCCCTTATATATATAAAATATAGCTATTAAGGTTATTATACTTAAGCCTATTATATTAAGATATATATTAATAATAGTAATCTCTTTATAAATTAAACCTATCTTAAAGCTAAAGTAAGCCTATTAATAAAGGTTAATAAAGTTAGAGCCTAAGAGCTTAATTTATTAAAAAACTAAGAAGGGTAAAAGTTAAACCTAAATCTTTATCCTTATTAATAAGAAAATAAATATTAATTAAAAAAGTAATTATTATTTTAATATTAGTTCTCTAAGGCTTAGCTAAAATAAAGATTAAGATCTTTATAAATATTAATATAAAGATTAATATTATTAATAGAGATCTTATATATAAGCTAGGCCTTAAGTTAATAAAAGACTATATAGCCCTTAGCCTTAAGTTCTTTAAAAGAAAATAAAAAAACCTAAGAAATACCTATTAATTAACCTTTTTTTTTATTAATTTATATAATAAATTATAGAAAGTTTAATAAGTATTTATTAAGGTAAATTTAAAAGATAACTTATATAATATTATTATATTATAATTATTAATAAATTAAGAAGGTATAATTATTAAATATATTATTAATAAATAATATTATATTATAATTATTATTATTAATTTAATA
>RZGM01000262.1:909-14364 GCA_027886205.1 Fusarium piperis | reverse complement strand
AGAAGTATTTTATAATATTATAAAAAACCTTTAGGTATTTAAAGGCGCTTAAAAAAAGATTAATTAAAAGAAATATAAAATATATTTTATTATATCTTTTATTATATTTATATATTAATTATAAGCTTAAGATAAGCTTTAATATTATATTAATTTAAAATCTAAGTATATAATATTAAGAATATAGCTTATTAAGTAAATAAAAAATAGTTTTTTCTTATTATTTTATTTATTAGCCCTTAATTAACCGCGAAATTCTACTTATAGCGCTAAGGAGCTATAAATAATATTTATTAATATATTAGTCTTAGTTTTAAGCGCTAGGCTCTAAAGGTAAAATTAAATAAAAAGTTTATCTTTTATTTTTATATAAATTAAATAGCTATAATTACCTTATATTTTAATTAAGATAACTTACCCTTTAATAAGCTATTATGCCTTAATATTATATTTTAAGTAAATAATAAATATTTTAATAAAGAAATTAATAATAGCTAATTAAAGGTTATATATCTAGTAGATTAAGCTTTTAATATAATAGTTATAAAGCGGAGATTATAATAATATAAAACTAAGTATAATAATAAAGAGTAATAATTAAAAAAGGAGCCTTTAGTTACTTAAATAAGAGATATATTATAAAAAAGGTAGAAATATAGCCTACTGCGATCTTTTAAAGAAAAGCTATATAAAGGGCATATCTATATCTTAGAGTAAATACCTTATTATATAGATAGAAATCTTATTAAATAAATAAGGGTAAGGTCTTATTATATAACTTAAAAGAAGAGGAAAAAGAAAAACCCCGCCTAAGGAAAAATAATAAAAATAATATATAAAGACTAATTAATTAATTAAAGAATTTTATATTAATACCCTTAAGAATTATTTCTCTTTTATAAATTAAATAATTTAACTTAGGTTATTATTACCTTACTTAATAAGTTTAATAAATTTATTTAAAAGTTTCTTATTACTTAAGAGAGAGTTATATTAAAGCTTATAATAGCTAAAGCTATTTAAAATAAAGTCTTTATTAATAAGCTATCTCTTCTTAATAGCTCTTTATTATTTATTAATAAGGGGAATAAGGGCTATATTAAATTAAGTTATTTTATTAAGATAACTTAATTTAATATAGCTTTAAAGACTTTTTATTATTAGTTTTATTTTATTATAATTACTTTTTTTTATATCTTTTTATATTTATATTAATATAATTATATTATTAAGATAATAATTTAAACTTAAGATAAATAAAGTAATTATATATAAGATTTTAAAAGCCTACTTATATTATTATAACTTATAATATATTTATAATAATAACTTTAATTTTATTAAAATAAAACTTAAAAGTTAAAGGCTAAGATATAATATTTAAGAGAAAAACTTATTTTATATAATAGCTTATTACTTTATTTTTAATCTTTTATTAAATATTAATTTAAAAACCTTTTTTTACTTTTAATATTATTTTTTAAATTAAAAAACCTTAATTTTAATAAGATAGCGCTATTATTAATAATAAGATTTCTAAGTTAATTAATTTATTAAAAAGTATAAAAGATTAAAAAATAAGAGATATATAGCCTTTAAAGCCTATAAGGTAAATAATAAAAATAAGAGAAAAATAAGTAATAAAATTAGTTTTTAAAAAGAGCTAATTAATTAAATATTAAATTATAAAGAGGAAAAGTAAAATAAAAATAAAATAAGGTTAAAATATAAAAGACTAGCTTTTAATTAATACTTTTATTACTTATATTACTTAAAGATTTAAGGAGCTATTTTAAGAAAAAGATTTTTAACTTATATAAATTATAACTTAGAATCTATTAGGCTAATTTAAATAAAGGTTATATTATTAAATAGCTTATTTTCTAAGCTTTAAAATAATATAGGTTATATTAATATTAAATTACTAAAAGCTAAGTAATATTATATAATAAATAAAACTTTTAGAGTTTTAATTAAGGTTATTTAAGACTTAGATAAAAATACCCTTTTATAAAAATATAGGTTTAATAATTTAATTAGCCTTTAAGAAGTTTAAGAAGTCTAAAGTTATATAATCTTTTTAATAAAGAAAATAAAGTTAAATTAGCTTATATAAAGCTATATTATAACTCCTTAATATCTTACTTATCTAAGCTTATATAACTTAGGTAAAAATATATATAAATAATATATAAGCTATATTATAAGGTATTAAAATCCTAGGCTTATATTTTATAAGCTTATTTTTTTAAAAATTCTATTTATAAGATATCTCTTAAATATAAAATATCTTATATTATATAATTTCTTTTACTTAAAACTAAATTAAACCTAGATAAACTTAGTTATAATATTAAAAGTTATAAATAAAGATATATTTAATAAAATTAATAAATATATTAAAGGCTTTTATATCTTTATAGTAATTAATTATAAAGTAATTTTATATTAGCTATTACCTAGGTATAAGTTAAGTAAGGTTTCTTAAATAAAACCTAAGAATATAAATAAAATATAAAAAATATAGCTATAGAATACTTATCCCTATATTTATATTTATCTTAATAGCCTTATAACCGCGAGGTCTTAGTTTCCCCTAGCTATTAGGCAAAGAGAGAGAGAGAGGGCCTAAGGCTATAATAAATATTAAAAAAGCCTAAAGAAATAAAAGAAATAAAAAAGATTAAGAGAAAAAAGATTAAGGGTAAAGAATAAAGTAATAAAAGGCTATAAATAAGTAATATATAATATAAAAGAAAAAGAAAGGATTATAAGGAAAAAAAAAAAGATATAAAGTAGTCTTTTATATTTAAAGAAATAAAAAGCTATAATTTATAGCCTTAAGAGATATTAAGTAATTATTAAAAATAATATATAAAGATAAAGAAACTTAATAAAAAGAAAAAAGTAATATAAAAAATATATAAATAAAAAAAGCCCTTTTTAATAATATATCTTAAAAACCTAAAGTATATTTCTAAGGAATTAAGGCGATTTATAAAATTAATAAAACCTCTTAAATTAGCTTATATAAATATAAATTAATATTAATATTATAAAGATATAGCGCAAGGAATATAGATATAATATTTAATAGCTATATATAAGTCTTTTTTCTTAAGAGGGTTTTTTTTATATAAATTAAAATAAAGAGATATTATAAGTTTAAGTAAATAAATAAAAATAATATAATATAATATAATATAATATAATATAAACCCTTAATAAAGATTTTATAATATAATATAATATAAACCCTTAATTAAGATTTAAAAATTAAGAGATATTTTAAATTTAATTAATATAATATAATAAGGTTTTAAAAATATAAGGTTATAATTATAAATAAATCTTAAGAGCCTTTTTTCTTAATATATTACTTAATAATTAATCTTTATTTTAATAATTATCTTTAATAATATTTATAATAATATATTATAATTATAAATTATTTTTCTTTTAAGCGTTATATAAAGCTTTATTTTTAATTATCTTTAAGATTTTCTTATAAAAAGGGCTATATAAGATCTCTTAATCTTAAATCTTAATTATAATACCTATAGCTTATTAATAGCACTATAATCCCTAATAACTTATTACTTATAATTCTTATAACTATAGCTAGAGATTATGCCTTATTATTAATTATTTATTAATAATTCTTAACTTAGACTTATTATATTAATAAAGTAAGAGAAGATTTAATATAAGTATCCTAAGTATAGGGATATTAAACTTTAATATTTAGACTATTTCTAGAGCTATATCTAAAAGAGCCTAGGTTAAAATAAAATATATTAAGGATTAAAGTTAAGGTATTTATTTTCTATAAGTTTAACCTAAGGCAATAATGCCTTATATAAAAGGTAAAGTAATTTATAATAGAGGCTAGTAAAGTTTATTAGCTTATTTTAATATACTTATTCTCTCTTTAAGCTAATACTATCTCTAATAATTAGCTAGTTAATTAAGCCTATAGCGATATTATAAGCGAGAGTAATATTATATAAGCTTAGTTTTAATAGCTATTAGGTATATAAATATATTAATAGGCTATTTACTTTAGTATCTTAATATACCTTAAGGTTTTATTAAAGATTAAATAGCTCTCTATTAACTATATATTACTTAATAAGCTATAAAAAGCTATAGAGCTATATATATATTTCCTTAGCTTAGTAAGTTATAATTATTTATATATAATTACTTAAATATAATGCTATTTATTATATTTATTAAGCTTTAAAGACTTTTAATTATTATTAAAAGCTAGGGTTATAGTAAATATATAGTTTAAACTTAATATAAAAACCTAACTCTTATTACTCCTTTAAATATAAGAAAATAAATAAGTTTTAAATCCTTAATTTATATTAATCTTTTATTTAATATTTATATTTTAATATTAAATTAATAAATCTTATTAATAATAAACTATTACTTAATATTATTTATAATAATTATAATTCTTACTTAATTTTAGTAATAACCTAATATTAAAAGATTTCCTTTAATTATAAGTAATATTCTCTAGAGCTTAATAAATCCTTTATTATTATATTTCTTAATTACCTTAAAGCTAAGTTAATTAATTTATAATAAATATTATACTATAAGGCCCTTATTTACCTTACTTACTATAAGGCCCTTATTTACTGCGATAATTATAATAACCTTAATAACCCTTATTACCCTTATTACCCTTATTACCCTTATTATTATAAAACCCCTAAGAGCCCCGCTACCCCCGCCGCCTATAAGGACTAAGTAATACCTTTATTAATAATATATAATAATAATATCTATAGTTATACTTAGCCTTAGATTAGTTTTAATTATAAGAATATTACTTAAAGTAAAAGTAAGAAATTAAAATTACTATAAGAATAAATAAGCTAAGAAAAACCCTTAGAAAAATAAGGCTTATTTTATTTCGCTTATCTAAGTCTAAGTTTATAATAATTAAAGAATTCTTAAGAATAAGAGAAGTTATAGGCTTATAATTTATTTCTATATTTAAAATATAATTATTTCTTAATAAAATTATTTTAATATTAATATATTACTTTTTAAAGATAATTAAAGTAATAAAATAATCTCTAAAAGTAATTATAAATCTTTTAGGTATATAAGATTATAATTAAAGGGTAAATAAAAGATAAAGTATAATAATTATATTAATAAATAAAGAGTCTTTTATAAATTATATAAATAATATATTAAAAATAATACTATATAAAATAATAAGTTTAAGAAAGGTTAAAGAGATAAATAATATTAAGATATTAAATAATAAGTTAATTATAATAAATTAAGGTAATTTATTTATATCTTTAATAATAATATTAAATAGTTATAAATAATTATTATAAAAAAGGGGTTAATTATTCTTACCTTAGATTTAAAATTAAAGCCTTATAAAGTAATAATATATAATATAATTATAAGGCCTATTAGCTTTCCTTATATATAATTAAGTATTATCTAAATACTTTATAATATCTTATAACTAAGTTTAATAAATATTAACCTATAGCTTTATTATATAGTCTTAATTAAATTAGAGGTAAACTTGCCTTAATAAAGATATCTTATATATTTAATAAAAAGCCTTGCCCTCTTAATATTACTCCTCTAAAACTTATCTAACTAAGTTAATATAGATATATATAGCTCCCTTTACTTAATATAAGTAAGTTATCGCAAGGGGTATATAGTTTAAAATATTAACTAAATCTAATATTATTATATTATCCTTAATATCTTTTTCCCTAAGCTTAGTCTAGAGAAGCTATAGGGCTTAACCTTTCTTTATTATTAGTATTAAGATCTTTTATTTAACTCTCCTAAATCACTTAGCTTATATAAGTTACTTAAGTTACTTAATTCGCTTAACTCTAAGGGCAAAAGTAGAAATAAATATAAAGGTAAAGGCAAAGGTAAATAATAATTTAATACTTTAATAAATTTAAGTATTTAAAAAAGATAAATTTTAAGCCTAATACTCTTATACTTTATTAATATATCTAAGGGGTATAAGAGTATTAAGAGTTATAATAAATTCTTAAAATTTTCCTTTTATTCTTTATAGCCTATATATTAATAACTATAAGGCTCGCTACTCTTATATATATATATCTTATACTTTTTAATATATCTCTTTTTATTAATAACCCTCTTTTTAATAAACTCTTATATATTCTTATTTAATTAAAAAATTATAAATTTATAATAAATTATCTTATTAATAGGCTTATTTATTAAGGAATATAAGTTATAAAATCTATACCTTAAAAAATCCTAGAAAATGCTATTAATTACCTTAGGATATAAAAGCATAAGGATTATTAATATATATAGGTAATAAGATTTATTATTATATTATTTTTATTTTTACCTTAAAGGTAATTTTAGATATTATTATTATAATCTTTTAATAATAAATCTCTTAAGAGATAATACCTTAATATTATAAGATATTCTTATTTAATTAATTACTTTAATTAAATTAAGGTAAAAGCTATTAATTTATATTAATAAAGTAAAAAATAAGGTTAAGACTATATAATAAAATTCCTAGTTAAGGATAATAATAAGATTTAACTTATTATCTTAAAGGAAGTTATTACCTTATAATACTATATCCCTATATATTAAGATAAAAGACCTATTATATCTTATTTTAATAAATAAATTCTTAAGCCTATACTTATAAAACTCTTTATAAGTAAAAATAACTTAAAAGCTAAAGTCCTTAAAACTAAAGTTAAGATCCTAGGTTTAGATTATTTAATTATAACTTAGTTTAATAAGAGCTTAAAAATACTTTATAATATTAATAAAAGTCTTATTTCTTAGAAAAAGAATAAAGGGATTAAGCTCTTTTATTTATTAAAGAACTAATTCTATTAATATTAATCTATATTAAATAATAATATCTAATAACTCTAAGATAAGTATTCTAAGTGCCTTAATCTTAGAGAACTTAAGACTATAAAGCTAAATATATAGATTTATTAGCTAATTATAAATATATTTTAAATCCTTAATTCGCTATACTTTAATATAGCCTTATTTATTAATTCTATAAAAAATTATATTATTTAATAATATACCTTATATATAGTTTATAATAATATAGATATAATTAATTAAACTCTAGGTATTATAAGACTAGGTATAAATCTTAAGGATTAAAATAATTATTTTTTTAGCGATATATTTATTTATATAAGTTATTATATTAATGCCTTAGTAGAGGCTTACTTATATTATAATAATAACCTTAAAGTTAATCTTTTTATTTATCTAGGGAATATAGCTAGGGAAGGGGATATAGATTACTTAATAGATTAGCGATCTCGAGGTTAATAAGGTATTAAATTAAACTAATATATAGATATTAAATAATCTATATAAAATACTAATAATAGCGCAAGGTATATTATTATTATATAATAAGGCTAAGGCATAAATAAAATTGCCTTTTTTATTAATAATATAATAAATAAAGGCTTCTTACTCTCTAGCGATTTAATTTTTAATAATCTAGTCTCTTATAGCTAAGTATTAATAATATAAAGAGACTTAATAAGTAGGGCTAATATTTAGAGGCGCGAGCTAAGCCTAGAGTAAATTATAGCTAATAAGTAATATTAATTAAAGGAGGTAATCTATTAAATAAAAGATACCTAAGACTTATAATCCCTAGGCAATAATTAAATACCCCTATGGTTTATCCTATCTAGCTATACTTTGCTTATAATAGCCTTAGTATAATTATATATATAACTTCTTATTTATTTATTTTATTTATAAACTATCCTAGCTATAGCTATATAGCATATAACTATAAATATAGGTTAAGTCTATAGGTATATTACCTAACTATAGGTAAGACCCACTATACTAAAGCTAGGGCGATAATATTATAAGGATACCTAAGGTAATATTTAGAGATATTTACTAAACCTATAATATTTCTTATTTATCTTATCTTATATTTACTCTTTTTTTTTACCTTAACTACCCCTTTTAATACTAATACCTCTTACTTAATAAAAATCTTTTAATATATAATAGGTATAAAGGATATTAATACCTTATCTAAATATTATATTATTAACTTTTTTTATTAATAAAAATCTATTATAAAAGATAATTATAATTATATTATTAAAGGGATTATAAGGTATTTAATTTCTTTTATCTTTATATAAAGTAAGATTAATTATATTATAATAATTAATATTAATTAGCTATTAAAGGTTATTTAATTTTAATAATTAATATTAAGTCTTAAACTTATAAACTAAGTATAATAAACTTATAAAGAGTTTATTTTTAATTATAAGCCTTATAATATATTAGCTAATATCTCTATATATAAAATAGATTTTATACTTAAAATAGCCTTTTCTTATATTAAGTATTAATTTTTTATTTTTAAAATAAAATAATATTTACTTAGAATTATATAAAACTTTATAAAGTTAATTTATATATATATTATTATCTTAATAAGCTTTCTCTTAATTAAAAAAATAAATTCTTTATATTAATATAAATAAATAAATTAATCTTAAGATAATTAATAAATATAACTTATAAGTTATTTATTTATTATACCTAGATCCTTAATTAATTATCTTAAGCTTTACTTAAGTAATTTTAATTAAGCTTAAAGGAATTATATTAAGGGCTCTTATAATTTTTCTAATTTAATTATTCTTTAGTATTTAATTATAATAATCTCTTAGAGATAAATATCTATATAAATAAGAGAATTAATTATATTATTAATATTATTAATTAAGCTAATATAATAATTACCTTATTTAATATATTACTTAAGGGTCTTAAGATTATTTTTAATATTTAGATATTATTATATTAATTCTTTTATCTAAGATATAATTACCTTTAGATATAATTTTAAAAGACTTTTTATAAGGTTATTATATATATTTTAGATATTAATTAATAAGTAATTAAAATTAAAAGGAAATTTAGCTTATTTTAAACCTATAGCTTTAATTATTAGTCTAAGAGGGATAATATAATACCTCTAAATATTAAAGACTAAGAATTTATATATCTTAAGGTATTTTACTTATATTAAGATAACTTATTATTTAACCTTATATTTATTAGCGGGGCTATAATATTTAAAATATTAAGGGCTAAAAGAAAATAAAATATTAAGATATATATTTCTTTTAATTTAAAGGACTTATTATAGCTTTAACTTATAATATAAATAATTAAAATAAGAAATAAGAGAAATAACTATAAATAAGATAAAGATTAATAAGTATATTAATAATAATTATTATATTAATATAAAATTAATCCCCTAGTACTTATAATTAGCTTAGACTTTAATAACCCCTTAATAAATTAACTTATTAATTAGCTCCTATAGCCCCCTTATTAATTTATAAATCTATTATAAAGACTAATATATTATTAAAAGCTTAATAATATTATTATTACTTATAAGATCCCTATTAAGTTTATAGGTTTATATAATAATTATATAAGATTATCTAGGGATATTATAAAAATAGGATATATTATTTATATATAGAGTGCTATAGAGCTAGTTTTAAGCTTATTTATAGGTAAATAATATAATACCTATAAGTAAATTAAACTAATATATATTTATTTAATAACCTTAAGGAATTATGCTCTTATTATAGATATAGTAAGGGCTTATAGTAATATAAGCTTATAAAAGAGTAATATATTAACTAAGTATATAATTTATGCCTTAATTAAATTTAGGTTAAGCTAAGATAAAATATAAATATTATATTATTATAAATAAATCTTAGGCTAGCTTATTTATATCTCCTTTCCTTTTCTTATATCTTATATATCTTATTTTATAAGTTATAGATAATTTCTATTTTCTTAATAGCCTCTTACTCTAGCTCTTTTATTTAGGTTTTAAGGCTAGCTATTTTATCCTTATTTCTTTATACTTAAGAGCTTAAGCTAGCTATTATAATACTTTATATATTAGTTCTCGATTAATTAATAAGTATTAATAAGCTCTAAGCCTCTTACTCTTTATTAATAATATTCTTAATTAGCGCGTCCTTAACTATATATATATAAATTTATACTAAGTTTATTATAATATATCTTACCTTATAATTATAATATATCTTATATTAAATAAAATTAAATATATCTTTATTTTATTATATTAATAAAGAAAATATATACTTATTACTTAGACTTACTTTTTAATTATTTCTCTTATTCTTAATATATTATTAGCCTTTTCTCTAAATATCTTATATTAGCTTATAATTTATTAATTTATATAATTAATTTATTTATTTATTTTTATATATTTATTAATAATTTATATATTTTCTTTAATCTTAGATCTTTTTTATTTAATAAATTATTATTCTTTAGATATTATATATAGCGATTAAAGATATATATTTATATTTTTACTTAGGCTTATAACTTAGTATTCTTAAGTTATTAGAAAAAGTCTAAGATTACTTTATCGCGAGGTTTATTATAAAGCCTAAGGTAAATATATTTATAAAATATAAAGTTAAAGTTAAATAAATTAAAAAATATATAAGCTATTACTAATACCTTTTTATCTCTAAAGTTTTAATCTTATTATAACTAAGAGTAATTAATTAATATTTCTTTTTTTAATAATAAGATATTTATAAATTTAAATAAGAAATTAATTTTAAATTAATAAGAAATAATATTATAATTAATAACTTATATTAAAAGTAAAAAAGTATATTATAAGATTATATTAATAAATTCTTAATTAATAATATTAATAATATAAAATATATTATTTATTATAATATTATTAATATAAAGATTAAAATAAAATAAATAAAAAGACTTATTTATAAAATTAGCCTTTAAGCCTAAGGTTTCTTAGGCTTTCTTTAAGCTTAAGATATAAAATATAAACTTATTATACTTAGCTTTAATTTAACTTAATTCTTAATATAATATTTTTTATAAAGTATAAAATAAATAATATTACTTTTTAATAAAATTTATTATTATTATAATTATAAAGCATTAAATAATATAGCTATTAACTTAGAGTTTATTTTTATATATTAAAAAGATATTAATAATTATTAATTTAAATTTAAGATTTATAATTAATTAAGATATTAAAAATTCTTTTTAAGAAAATAAATACTTTAATAATTAAGGTTAGATTTTAATTATTATATTTAATATTAATAAGCCTTCTTAAAAAAATTAAAGCCTTTATAAATTAATAAAAATATTAATAGTTTTTTTAAAAAACTAATACTTAAAGGCCTTTAAATTCTTTTAAAGTATTTTAAATATTAAGGATTATTTATTTATATAATCTAAGATTATAAAAACTTAATAAGCTAAGATATCTTATTTAAGTTAAGTATAGCTATATATATATAATCGCGATATAAGAATATTTATATAAGTCTATATATATCTATATATATTATTAATTTATTAAAGAATAACTATAAATATATAAGTATTACTTATTATATAATATAAACCTTATTATATACCTTATCTTAGGTATTATAAATTACTAATTTAATAAAAAGCTTAATAAATTTAATAATATTATTAAGGAAATTAAAAATAAAATAAATATTAAAGCTATCTTTTTATTAATATTTTATACTATATAATAAGCTATTATTATACTTAGAAACTAAAGTATAAATAATATCTATATTTATTAAGTTAATAAATTTATTAATATTAAGTCTATGCTACTTATTTATAAGAGGCCTAAGATTAAAGAGAAAAGAGAGAAAAGAAAAAGGAAAAAGAAAAGGGATAGCTTATTAGAAAATATAAACCAATAGCTAGAGATAGCGAATATAATTAAGGAAGTATATCTATAAGATAAAAAAGAAATAACTAATAATTATAAGTATTAGAAATAATAAGTAATAAATAATTATATATATATATTAGTTTAAGATAAATAAGGTTAATCTAGAGTCTAGGTCTAATGCGAAGTATTTATATAATAAGGCGTTTTATTACCTAATACCTAAGGATAAAATCTTAGCTAGCGCTAATATTACTAATAAGTAGAGGTTAATAATAGTTTTATATAGTAATTTATAATGCTATAAATTAAAATAATAGCTATTTAAGGCTAAGCTATACTAATATAGGAATTAAGTTATATAATTAAAAAATAATATATCCTTTATCTTTTAATAATCTTTTATTTCTAAAGTTTTATAAACCTAAGCTTTATTATTATATATAATTAGCTAGTTTATAAAAAGGGCCTTAATTACTTAGTTAGGCTATATACCTAGTTATATATTAATTGCCTTATAATCCCTACTTATTATTAAAGCTTTTTTATTAAGTATTTACTCTTTTTAATATATATAATAATAGCTAAGTAAGTAAAAATATATTATAATAAATTAAATATAATTAATTATAATTAAGAATAATTTTATTAAAAATAACTTAAATAACTTTTATATCTTTTTTAATTTAATTTATAATAATAAAAGTATTATATACTTATTAAGGGTTATTAATTAACTAGCTTAAGATTATAATAATTATATAATTCTTAAGGGATAAATTAAAAGTTTAAATTAATAAAAGATTAAGTATATAGTTTTAAATAAGATATAAGTTATATTTAATAATATATTTAAGGGTATTAAGTATAACTAAGTTATATTAATAATTAAGATAATTAATATATAAAAAATCATTAATAAAAGTATTTTATATATTTATATAATTTTTAAAAATTAATATTATTAAGGTTTAAGTTAAGATAAATTTAATATTTTTATTACTTAGTCTTAGAATTAATTTAAGTAAAGTTTAATTTCCTTAATTATATTATTTAATAAAAGTATTTTATAAAGTTTTTTTTAATTAATATTTATTATAATTATTTAATTAATTTAATTTTATTATATATTTAAAATCTAAATTAAAATAATTTAATAAAAAATATATAATTTTAAATATTATTAAGTTATTAAGGTTAATATTTTTTAATATAAGAATTAATATTTTAATAAATTTTATAATATTATTATATATAATACTTTTTAATTAGTAATTTTATTATATATTTAATATATTTAATATATTATATTATTATTAAGTTATATATAAGACTTTACTTAAGGTTATTTTAATAACCTTTTTATTAAATTTTTATTTATAATCTTATCTTATAATATATAAATTATTATTTATTAATAAGTTAATAAGCCTAATTATTTACTTATTAGCTTATTATTTAAACCTACTTTATAAAATAAAAAAACTTTTATAATTATATATCTTAATATTATAAGGCTAAAAAAATATTATTTCTTTAACTTATAAATAATTATTATATTTAATTTATTATATAAGGCCTTTAAGATATTATTATTAATTCTTAAT
>RZGM01000261.1:0-13790 GCA_027886205.1 Fusarium piperis | reverse complement strand
TTTAATAATAATAGCTTAATTAATACTAATAATACCTAGGTATACCTATAAATACTATATAAAATAATAGCCCTTATATAAATTATCTAGTATATATACCTAATTATTAACTTAAGTACTAAAGCCTAATAATATATAATTATATTAATATACCTTATTAATATATTAATACTATTAAGGCAAAACCTTATAGAGGCTATAGCTTACTTAAAGTAAACTAGCCTTATATAGCTAGTAGACCTAAAGAAGCTCTTAGCGGTCTTATGACCCTTATTAAACCTTTAGAGGGTTAACTTAGTTATCTTTAGTTACTGCGTGGTTAAGCGGCAAGTCCTTCTCACTGGCTATTAGCATATCTTTATTAAGAATTAAGAGCGATATCTTAAAGGCCTTATATAATAAATCAAATATAGTAACCCTTTGCGACCTAAAGATATAATAATATTCCTTTTTGCGTTATAGCAATAAGATATATAATTATAGGAGCTTCTTTACTTTATAAAGTAGGTATAAATAATAAGCTAGTAAGTAAGTAACTAATTAACTTATAAGCTTATTTATAGATAACTTATATATTATGAGATAAGGTTATAAGTAAAGGTTTAATAAAAAGTTTATTAAAGTAACCTTAAGTAAAGTCTTATATATAACCTAATAGTAATATAATATATAAATATAATAAGTATATAATAAAATTACTAAATTTTTTTTTTTTTTTTTTATAAGGCATTATAATTTATTTAGGTAATTTAACCTTATTATATACCTAAGGGGCAGATTAAGGCAATCTAGCAAGAGATATATAGTTTTTAATATAATTAAGCTATTAAGCCTAATTCCTTTTAATATAAAAGTTAATATCTAAATAAGCTTTATAATACCACTATGCTTAATACTTTGCCTTAATAAACCTTATTTTATTAAGAATATATCACTAGTTTATAATAATAAAAGTAGCCTACTTCTTATTCTAATAGTAGCAGCTTAACTAATACTAATAATACCTAGGTATACCTATAAATACCATATAAAATAGCAGCCCCTTATAAGGAAGTGGGTCCCTCGGATGAGGTAAGGCCACTGAGAAGCCTTATAGATAGTGGTGTAGCACGGTTCTGGCACGAAGTGCCAGAACTGGTTGATCTTTTGCAAAAGAGGTCTATTGGCTTAATTGGCATGCCACCCGATTATATTACACCCCTATATAAATTATCTAGTATATATACCCTATTACTAACTTAAGCGCTAAAGCCTAGTAGTATATGATTATATTAATATGCCTTATTAATATATTAATATTATTAGGGCAGAACCTTATAGAGGCTATGGCTTACTTAAAGTAGATTAGCCTTATATAGCTATTAGACCTAAAGAAGCTCTTAGTAGTCTTATGACCCTTATTAGACCTTTAAAGGGTTAACTTAGTTATCTTTGGTTATTATATAGTTAAGCGGTAAGTCTTTCTTATTAGCTACTAATATATCTTTATTAAGAATTAAAAGTAATATCTTAAAGGCCTTATATAATAAATTAAATATAGCGACTTTTTATAACTTAAAGATATAATATTCCTTTTTGTATTATAGTAATAAGATATATAGTTATAGGAGCTTTTTTACTTTATAAAGTAGGTATAGATAATAAGCTAGTAAGTAAGTAAATTAACTTATAAGCTTACTTATAGATAACTTATATATTATAAGATAAAGTTATAAGTAGAGGTTTAATAAAAAGTTTATTAAAGTAACCTTAAGTAAAGTCTTATATATAACCTAATAATAATATAATATATAAATACTATAAGTTATAATAAAATTATTAAAAATAAATATATTTATATACTTATAGTTTATTTAAAGGACTACTTACCCTAGAGGACCGCTATTAGTCCTAGACCGCGTTGCTCTTAGACCGCTATTGGTCCTTCCTTTATCGGTCCCTCTAGGGTAAGGGCCGTGCTTAGCTAAGATTCCTTTTCTGCCATGCTTCCCCGCCTGGCATATGTCATGGTCGTGACACTTCCCACCTCCTAAATCCCAATCGCTCCCCCCTCGATCCGATTTTACCATCCCATCATTCGATTAGAACCTATTGGACTCTGATATAGTGCCTCCGTCACGCCCAATCCTCATTTGTGCCTAACTTTCGCCTTGCGCGGTTGTGTCGGCTGTTCTCTGGGACCGCAATTCGTGGACTTGTCGTCCATCAGGCTCTCGGGACGAGGCCCAAACGATGCCTGCGTTCCGCTTCTCGATATGCTCGACGCTCGCGAAAACCCTCTCATAAACGATCAAGACCAACCTCTCTACACTCCTCTGAATAACAAACACTCGAATTTCTCCTGAGCAACGCATTCCCATTCCCAATGGCCTCGAACGCGAGCCAAGAAGCTGAGGAGAGAAAGGCATTTATTTCCGAACTGATACGAGAGCAGTTCGGCCGACATGTACATTATTCCTCCCATCATTCTCCCTTTCAGTTTATTGACCTTAGACCTAACCTTTTTATCCAGGTCCTGCAAAGCTCCCGCCTCGGCCACGATTCCAACAATTTTGTCTACCGACTAAAGCTCTCAGTATCCGATAGCTTGCCCGTATCACCCTCCGTTGATTGCCGGCGCCCAGGGACCGTGCCCCTTCCGACCGATACAGTCGACGCCGTCATTCGCATCTCTAATCCTCAAGCGCTTGTTAATGAAACTGTTCGAGTCCAGAACGAGGTGGCTGCGATGAGTCTAATGCGAGATGCCTTGGCTGGAGGAGAGTGGGAAGGTCTCGTTCCTCATGTCTACGCCTGGAGCCCATCGTCTGAAGGGCGCGGATGGATCATACAGGAGTACAAGCATGGCGTTCAATTGGACAAGTCGTTCGGCAGTCTCGATCCGGAGCGTCAGCGCGATGTCGTCCGCCAGGTCGTTTCCTTCTACAAGCTCATACAGAACTATCGGCTTCCTACCTCTGTCCAAGGGTACGGTGGTCTTGCGTTTGACGAGGCAGGCCAAGTTGTCACAGGTCCGACGACGATTCCGTGCGGCGGTCCATTCGATACTCTCCCCGACATGTACGCCCAGATGCTACGCAGGCAGTTGGATGAGTCGGATACATCAGATCGCCTCAAAGGCTGGCGCCAGAACGGTCTTCGAGAACGATTAGAATACTTTGTCTTGGATGGAATTGCGCGGCAGACACGCGATTCTTGTATCGCGCGTCGAGCGTTGATTCATGGTGATTTCAGTAAGTTGCAAGATCGACTTCCGCAATCCTCGAATACACGTACTGAACAGGTGCTCTAGACATGTTCAATATGCTGTTTGATCCAGGTTCGAATCGTGTTACTGCACTCCTCGACTTCGACTTTTCTCACGTCGCCAGCCCAGCTGATGAATATTTCTATTCATTCAGGACCTTTGGTGCATTGCTTGTTGGTCCATTCGAAGAAGGCGACGAGGGTCTGCTTCGTACCTGTCTACTCGAAGGATTCGACGGGAAAGTCCCATTAGAACACAACGGCAAGGGAAGGGTGAACTGGACGGTTGCTGTGATGATGGACGAGGAGAGCCAAGCAGCAGGGCTCCTGAGACCAGCCGATATTCACGGCTGTGGGGAGTTGGCCGCGTTGCATTGGTTCCTCGAAGATGTATCGCCACCGTATTTCTACATGTCTCGTTGGGTGGCAAACATGAAGCCAGAGGATATCGAGGATACCCACCAGTCTATCGGTAAAAACCTGGATAGGTATCTGGCCAGATGGACGTGAGCCGTGGTTTCACTCAAAACGGCTTGATTCAAATGTTGTCTAGATTGCTATCGCTGCAGACATTTGCGTTTGAATAAGACCTTAAGTTCCCCCCCTCCTTTTCAGACATATGACCCTTCCGTAGTGGCATTGCTTGTGCTTCATCCTAGATATTGAGAAAGCGAGTCACGGCTCCCATGACACCGCCGAGGCTATCTCGGTACATGAGTTTCCCCGAAGTCAAGGTAATGAGATGCTCATGGTAGATGGGCGAGTAGTCCAGCTTCAAGTAAGCTGGTCCAGTTGGGATCTATCATCAGTGTGGTCAGCACAAGGGCATTGAACGTCGGCTGGCAATCCGAGGAAGGGCGTATGGACGCACCCAATGTTCTAGAACAAGCTTGCCATCACTTTTCGAGTCAACAGCAACATGGTCATTGCCCTTGTTCGGGTAACTGGTAACCCAGTCACTGCGAGTGTTGGCGTTGTCAACTGTATGTGCCTTGTGCGACAACGGCATGCCCGTGGCGGCGACCACGAGAGCAACGACACTGGCCGCGGAGAATCGCATTTCGGCGAAAGTCTTGCCGGTTTCCTGATAATCTCTAGATGAAAATAAGAGATGGTGCTCAGGGAGCGGACCCGTCCAGGCCATCTCATTCAAGCAAGTCATTATTATATTTTAGCCGTTACCGCGAGGAGGGTATTCGACTGCAGGCCGCAAGCGTGCAATAAAGCCCAGTGGAGCAATATTGCCATCTACCCATCTCATATTATCTGTATCTGGTAGATATGGGAGATCAGGTATACCACCCCCACCGATGATTTGTCAAGAAACCGTCTGTGTTGGTGGCATACCCTAACTTGAGCCTATAAGAGCAAATACATGGGGTACGCGCCCTGTCCTTCTCAAGACACCTTCCGTTTTGGTCTCGCGAGGGTGTGATGAGTTGTCTTCTTCTGCAATGTCCAACCCTGAGATGTGTGATTGATAAGCGGTTATGCTCGGTTCCGTACAAAGATTGGGACGTGCGGGATATGCGGGAGGACGAAGTGCATCACCAACAGTAAGTCGCAATTGGTACCGTAGATGGTAAGCGTGCCGGTGGTTGCTTTCTACCCCACGTATCGTAGAACCCGGTCCAAGTCAAGTCTATTTAATCAGTGAAGAAAGACCAGGAGCAATAAACCAGCCTCCTTGCATGCTCGAACAGAATTTGATTTGAGAATCCTTTGCCCCGAAATGGTTTACCCTAGGTACAGCCGCCTGGAGGAGAGTCACCCTCTCGAGGAGCTGACGCCAACGGTCGGCGAGGACTCCAAGGATGTCAAGAGAGGGCTCCAACGACGAACTCGTTTCTGGAAGACAGTTCTCTTTGCCAGCCTAATTCTGTCCGTTCTGTTGAATGTTATCCTTGCTGTTGCGTCGAGTCGTAACAACAGACTGGGCGAGGCGCCGTACTGTGAGTGTCCCGTCTGAGAAGTCCAGAACTAGCCTGAATAACACACGCATTAGCGCCAGCTTCGAGCGCGTTGAGAAGCGTCGGTGTCGTCTTCTCTAGTGGCTTCGGCATTCAGCAGTCTCCATTCCAGGGACCTCCATCCGAGACGAACAATCACCTATGGGAGAGCCTTTACAATTGTAAGCATAGCCCCCTGCTCCTGCTGGCAATCAAGTCTTTCAGCCGACTCATTGCATCATGCACGCATTAGTTGGCATCTCGAGAATCAAGACAGACGAAGCCCGCCAGCTCCCCAACAAGACTTTGCCAATCCCTGACAAAGACGGGGGTTACATCGTGCAGCTATCCGTCTTCCATCTCCTGCACTGCCTTGTAAGGCGTCCCCTTCTCTACACCCTCGGCTTTCTAGCCACCGAGTCCCGCGCTTTGAGCTAACGGAAAACCAGAATCTCGTGCGGCGTGGTTTGTATGGTGAGGTCGACATGACCAACAAGCACGATCTATTGGGTATCGAGCATCTTGACCACTGCGTTGATCACATTAGGCAGAGCATCATGGTGAGTCCGCCAAAGCCCGAATACGCCGCGGTTCTAACAAGGGGAAACACAGTGCTCCGCTGATACTACCGTATTAACATTTGCCCGCCAAACTCCCAACGGCAGGGCCAAGGCTGTGGCCGAGGTTTTGCACGAGTGTCAGGACTTCGAGGCAATCCAAAGATGGGCTCTGCAGCGCCAGATCCCGGCTGAAGTTGACTTCGACGTGCATGTAAAGGATGACCCTCTTGGCTGGGGCTCCTACGTGTACTCGCCGTGAGGGATTATTTGCGGCATTTCTAGAATTAGTCTAGTTTTGCTGCAGTGTGACCTACTTGTTAGTCGAGTGAAGGATTGATAGCTCCAGTAGGACTCAAGCATAATGGTTACTGTTCTTTTGACAAGTCATTGCATTGACACATGGATATTCCTGCTTTCCATCCTAGGCCACCATGCCTAATCATGCATATTGACGCTTCATGCACATGCAGCGGCTTAGTCATTTATTCCCCTATCATGTTCAACAGTATTTGTAATGATGACTAAGGGGGACCTTTGAACAACAACTTCAGCGTGACGCGAGATGTGCATGGCTTGGCGAGGTGCAACATCCTAAGCCCTTTGCCCCGCGTACTATCCCTGTTCCGAAGCAAGGTTGAAAGGTTACGGCAGCCAGCTTTCATGGCAGTGTTGACCAGATCTTCTTTCAGGGCGGGGAAAATAACATCGAAAACATGTATTTCCGCTACTCTCGGGTTTCCGATACAGGCGATCGTGAGAGATACGGCCATTCTCCGACACGTTCGGATCATCAACATTCAACTTTTCTCTCCGAGCCGTTACATTGCATAATTCATGGCATTTTACTTATCCTAACTTTCGTCATGCTCGCGCTGCAGATCCAGCGGCCTCCGTGTGATGAGTCGCCAGGCAGGGGCTTCCAGCGAATCCATTGTAAGTTCGCCCAAATGTAGCTCAAAGCCGCAACGCTGTTCATACTTGCACCTAGCTCCATTGTGGGATATGGTCGAGTACTCGCCGAAAGTATTCGATCACGCCAACTTTGAGGGTGCAGGCTCCAATTCGATCTTTAAAGGCCCCCCAAGACCTGAACTAGACCAGGCATGGGAAGGAATTTTAAATCGTGAGTCATTATAACTTCCCTCCCCCATCCTCCCCCAATTCAATCTAGATCTATGACTGCTATTTTCTCTCTCTGACAGAGCCGGAACGCTCACAGACAGCCTGATTCTGATCGATGAAAAGGCCATGACGTCTTTGAAGCAACCGACTCACAATGCAAAGAAACTCGGCGACAAGTACTTTGCTTATGTTGATGTATTTCATCAACTGCACTGCTTGGACCTGATCCGGAAGTACACGTTTCGCGACCACTATCCTGATTTCATCACGTTCCAGGACAGTGAAGATACAATCTTCAATCATGTAGGTGAGTAAGACATACCCGTCTTATCAACTCGACAACTCGCTTAACCTTTAGATCACTGCATGGATATTATACGACAAAAGATCATGGTCAGTGCCGTCTTGCTTAGGGATGGATGGAGGCTAACCAAAGGACAGTGCGATTGTGACATTGACCTCATTGTGTATACAGATCCTGGAGGTGAGGGTATGCAGCCAATCGCCCGGTTTGATATAGTGCATATGTGCCGGAATTTCGAGGATATACAACAATGGACTTTTGACCACGCTTGGAATCGGTAGGCTTGCGTTGCCAGAAGCTGGAGAGACAAGGTCGAGAGATGACTGCTAAGAAGCAGGGGATAGGTAGGGCAATAGCAGTAGGGGTCAATAGTGGCAGTGTTCTTCCTTGAGCACTCTTTTCCGATCTATGTGGCGCCCCTTACCGGCCATTTCCTATTGCCACATTCACTAGCAGGTGGATTTTATAGTCATAGGAAGCTCTTAATTTCGAACTATGAGATATTTATAAGAGAGGCTTTTGATACTTGGCTTTAGCTATTGTGGATAGAGGCGAGAGAGATATTTGTCAGCTCTAGTGGAAAGTCCTGCAGATTAGGAAGCCCTATAGATCCTTTGCTATATAACCTACTAAGACTACTCTAAATTAGGTGAATGGTAGAAGTAGTCGAAAGTACTCGATATAGGCTCGCGTAGTAAACCATTGAATTACCCTCGCCTACTGAACCTTTTAACTTCGAACTTGATCGCAAATCCCACAGTTTGTCACATAGAGTATAGTCGAACTGAAGACAAGAACGAAAAAGCAGCTAATTATAAGATTTTAGAGATAGACCGCTCGAGCAATTTTCTAATACGTTCGCCAATAGCGTATTTCTCCTTCTCCATGTTTTCTTTAGTTCTTTGCCTGACTATGACTTGGTTGCAAAGAGTATTGGGGCAAAGTAGGTCCAACAACGCGTAAACAGTAGAGAATGCACCTATCCTGGGAATAGTTCTTGGCCTGCTTGCGCGAACTTGGGCCAGTTGTTCGTCCCATATTCTCGCGACCTCCCAGTCGACTATAGGCGAGGCTGGCGGCAGAGGGTCGGGGAAGCCCTTCAATAGGGCAATTCGCAAGGCAGCTCGTTGGTCATCAGGCTCGTCTGGTGGAGGTAATCGAGCATAGCGCCGATGAAAGGATGCAAGGCATTCATCCCCTACCCAGCCGATTCGAGCCCAATCAAAGTCAAGAATCGCAGTAATGCGGAAATCGTCCTTGTCGAAGAGGATGTTATTTAGAGCTATTCGTGGGTAAGTAAAACTCTTATAACTGAGATGGATTAATTCGTCAGCTACATACTGAAGTCGCCGTGGACGAGCGTCCGGCGGCTAGTATCAATTTGGGCGAATAAAGCATGAATATCCTTGCGAATAAAGTGCTCAATAACGGAACGCAGTCCATTTGTTCGCCAACCTTGAAGAATGGTGCTAGAGTCGGATTTAGCCAACTGCTCCTTGAGGAGAGATGTAAGCATTTCTGAGTAAGTTGTGTAGGGCCCCCGAGGGAATAAAGTTAGTTGAGCGGCGACTATGTTGCCTTCATCGTCGAAGTTGAAGCCGCCGAATCCCTGAATTGTGCTTGGGAGTTCGAACGTCTGAAGTCCTCGGAAAATTGCAGCGACTTGTTCAATGGCTCTCTTCTTGTCGTTATAGGACACCAATGTGGGAAGGATAGCATCCAACGGAGCGCCACTCATGAACTCCATAAGAATCCATCCTTGACTTTTGGAGGCAGATCCCCAGCCGTAGACGGCCGGAACAATCTGCATTGGTTGGAGGGCCGTTCGAGCGAGGTGCATCGCAGCCACTTCATTTTCAACCCTGTTGTAATCATTGAGCCCAGCAGAGGCGTTGCTAAGACGCATGATGACATAACCAGCCTGCTGGGGTATGGCAACCGTGCCTGGCTGTGGTCGATCAAGTTTTTGAGTTTTCAGGCCAGTGGCGTTGGGGAGAATTCCTACACGATAGACAAAGTTGTTGTAGGGAAATGGGCACTCTGGGTCGTATTCGATAGCGTCGATGGTAGTCGTGTCTAGCCCATACTGATTTTGCAGCGTAGCACGGGTGAATCGGAGTCGTTCTTCATAACCTTGATGGTTCATAATAGGCGTGGGTTATGAAACGCGACAAAGGAGCCAATCAGGTGAGCACTGACGAGACGATGGAAGCTCAAGTTAGAAGTTCCAATTCATAAGGAATAAATGAGATCGAGGGAGCCAAATAAGGCTATTTCAATTCATCAGAGCTCTATATTTCACTCATTGATCTTGATGATTTTGATGATATATTTTTTGTAGTGGTTCAGTGCGGGGTTACCTGCCCCAACCACTTGGTCATGTGAGCCGGCACGGCATCCTGCTTTTATCCGTCGGTAAACGAAGGATTTAATTATGACGTTTCGTACGTCATAGCTGCGGGCACCTTAACCGCTGCGCCACAGGGCAAAAGATTAGGCCATAATCGCTATTATAGTAATTATAGAAGGTGCATTCACTGCCTATCTCCTTAGTCGGCATAAGACTGCAACCAGGTCACAAGGGGGGGTGGGGCTAATTAAAATGCAGCAAATGAAAGGTATATATGAGGCCTGCTAAATTAGGTGATAATAGAAGTCCTAGTAATTTTAGCTATTATAAATCGCGATAATATAAATAATATACCTATACCAGGTCTGCCGTCTAAATGGCTTCTTCCTTAGCGGCCCATTAGCCTCCTTTAGCTGCCTCCTTTTCTGGCTTTTTGCCTGTATTTAACCTTGCTAGAAGCCTTAATAAGCTAAGTAAGCAGAGCAATGGCCTTAATTAATATAATTAATATCCTAATTATAGTAATTTTAGTATTATTAAGAATTATCCTTATTAAATTTATTCCTTAACTTATTTCTTTTCTTTACTTAGCTTTCTTAATAATATATATTAAATAAGGTATTATAAATATATTTTTATTACTTTATTTAATTCTTATATTATTATTAATTTAATTAAGAGGTATAAAGTTATAATAAATAAGAATTTATAAGAGTAATTTTAAAAAGAAATAACTAAGCTAGAGCTTATTTATAATAGTTATATAGCCTAGGTATAAGAGTAGGTAAGTCACGGGTTCTTAAGGGATAAACCATAGGTTTATATTAGTAATAGGATTAGGCGCATAGTCTTAAATATAAGAGTATTATATCTAATAATATACTTAAGGTATTAAGTATAACTAAGTTATATTAATAGCTAAGGTAGCTAATATATAAGAAAGTACTAATAAGTATATTTTATATACTTATCTATCCTTCGTGGGACTAATAGGTAAGTGGGCGCATCGGCGGTCTTAGACCGCGTTATCCCTAGACCGCTATTGGTCCTTCCTATATCGGTCCCTCTAAGGTAAGTGTCCCTTGCTTAGCTAATGGGGATTCTGCTATTCCTCTCTGCCTTAGGTATATTATAGTTATAATACGAGGTCTTCTCTCTATTAGCTCTTATCCTTAAGACTAGTTCTTATAGCCCTTTTATTTAATAGGTAACTTAGTCTTATAAAAATCTTTTCTAAGGAGCTAATATAATATTAAGTTATATTTCTAAAGCCTCTTCTTAAAAAACCTATAAGTTATAAGTCTTTGCTACTTTTATTATACTTAGTAATAAGGAAGCTAATATACCTTATACTTATTATTTTTAATTAGGTAAGTAATACCTAATATCTAAAGATTTAGCTAAATATAATAAGTATATTTATTTAAGGAAGTCTTATAATAAGACCCGCGTAGCGGCCTCTTATAAGTATTCTTATTACTTTTATTATTATATTTAGCTAATTTTATTATAATAACTTCTTTAATAAAATAAGAGAAGAAATTAGAGGTAAATAAAAATAAGGCGAGTAATAATCTTTTAAAGCTCTATAAGGAAATAGCGGAGCTTTAGTCTTATTTAGCTGCGGCGGCTAGTCGCTTATCGCGGATTTATAAGGTTTAGAGTAATATAAAGGCAAGGCATTTTAAAGCGACTTATTAAGGTCTTTAAGAGGGAGATTATAATAAGAGTTTATTATTTATATTAGATACCTATAAGGGTATAATAGTTTATGATTTATAGATAGATTATATTTTTAATAATATTAATTAATTATCTCTAGGTTTAAGTAATAGGTTTTTTAATACTTTTCTCTTATTTAATTTTAGTATTATTAATAAAAATTCTTTAGAAGGCGCTAGGCTTTAATAAGATATTTAAGTAATTCTTATATATTTTTAAAATCTAAGTAGTTTTTTTATTTAATAAAATATATTATTTTCTTATTAATTTTATTTATATTAAAGATAGCTTTTATAATATACTTTTTTAATTTATTAACTTTAGTTTCTAATTTATTATTAGTTTTAATTTAAATAGTATTTTTTATTATTTTAAGTAATAAGATATAAAAGATTAAATAAAGCTTAACCTTAGGTAATAAGTTTAGTTTATAATTATATTTTAAGATTTTTTACTTAATTTTATATTATTTAATATATTTATAATTAAGTTTTTTATTTTATTATTTTATTTTAATATTTTTTATTATAAGGTAAATTATATCTCCTTTTAAGAAGGTTAATCTCTTAATCCTTTTTTTATTAATATAATTTATTATTTTATTTTTAATAAATTTAAGTTTTATTTATATTTCTTTATATAGATTATATAATTAATTACTTATAAGGATTACTTTAAGGTTAATAATAATATCTTATATTTATTAATATATATTTAAGATAAATCCGAAGTTAATATATATTAATATTATTTTTATATTTTTATTAATAGCGGTATTATAAGCTAATTAAGCAGCTAATAGCTTTTTAACTTAATTAGTTTATTTATAGTTAATATAATATTAAAGGTATTACTTTAATACTTAGTTTATATATTTTATTTATTTATTTATCTCTTTATAATATATAATAAAGAGTTTATAATTAATTCTTAAATATCTTATAAGGCTTTATTAAAACTTTAATATAAATAATAATTTATAATTAATAATAATTTTAAATAATAGCTTATATATTTTTATTATATTAAAATAAAAGAGATAGGTAAATTCTTTAGCTATTATTAATTCTTTATAAGATATAAAATAAGAAAATTTTATAAGTCTATTTATAATAATTAAAATACTATTATAAAGGTTTTTAATAGCTAGTTCTTTTAATAAGAGTAATTTAATAATAAAGTTTATTATAATAAAGTCTTATAAGTATTATATAATTAAGAGTAATTATAGTTTTTTATATAGTTTATAATATTATATCTAAGTTTTTATATATAAGTTATATTACTTAATAATTTTTATAATTATTTTCTTAATTTTAAGAAAAATAAATATTATTTTAATTTATTTTAAGGTTTTATTAATTCCTTAATATTTATATAATTAATAGCTATATATTTCTTATATAAGTTTATATTATAATTCTTTTAATATTTATTATTTTTTTATTTTCTTATTATTTAAGATTTATTAATTATATTTTTAAATCTTTATAAATAATAAATTACTTTATTTTATTATATAAGTTATTTTAATAATTTAATATATAATACTTATAACTCTATCTTATTTATAAAATATTATAATATTATTTTTTTTATTATAAATATCCTTTAATTATATATTTAAGAAGTTATTTTTTTATTTTTATTTTTCTTATATTTAAGTTAAGTTATTAATTAATAATATTTACTTTATTATTCTTTATTCTTTTAATATAAATAATAATATAATTAAATTTTATTAAGTATTTAATATATTATAATTATTATTTATAAAGTTTTTATATTTTTATAAAATAAGTAATATTCTTATAATCTATATAGACTTTAATTTAATATTTATTCTTAATAAAGTAATATTAAAATTCTTTAAAGCTATTAATAATTATAAGAAATTCTTTATTATAAATAAGGTAATTAAGCTCTATTTTATATATCTTATAAAAATAAAATATAATAAGATATAATTATTTTTTATTATTTTATTATTTAAGCTAAGCGCCTAATATAAAGTTTAAGGCATTAGTCTTAAGTTTAATTTATTAAAATAAATTAAGTATTTTAAGCATAGGTTTACTTAAGATAAGTTCTTTAAGTTAAATAAATACTTCTTTTACTTATACCCTTATAATAAATAATTTATTTTTCTTAATAAGCTTAATAAGTAATTTAATAATATATTTAAATTATTTAAAGAATTTATAATAATAATTAATAAAACCAAGAAAAGCTTATATTTCTTTAATATTAATTAATTCCTTTTAATCTCTAATTATTATAATTTCCTTAGAGTTTATATATATTTTATTATAAGAGATAATATATCTAAGGAATTTTACCTTAGAGATATAGAATTTATTTTTCTTAGGTTTTATTAATAATTTAATATTTTAAAGTATTTATAATATCTTATAGATATATTTTATATATTTTTTTTCTATTTTAAAAAAAATAAAGATATTATCTAAGTAATATATAATAAATATATTTAGATATTTTTATAATATATTATTAATTATTTATTAAAATATAATAAG
>RZGM01000260.1:6067-19863 GCA_027886205.1 Fusarium piperis | reverse complement strand
ATACTTTTAGGTCTAAGATTATATCTTATATTTATTATTTTTATTAAGGCTTATCTTATAAGGTAATTTCTAATTATTTTAATTATTATTTTAATTATATTAATATAAAAATAATATATAATAATACTAAGGTAACTTTCTTTTATAAGTATATATTAGATATTTCTTATATTTATTAGCTAATTTTAATAATAATAAAAGATATTTAAGAATATAAGTATTTAGAGGATAAGGAGGCTAAGGTAAAGGCTATTTTAGAGGAGGTAATAATTAGGCTTATTTATATTTAAAAGTAAAAGAAGCTACTTAAAGTATAAGGTAATAAGGCTTTTAAGTATAATCTATATATATTAAATAAATTAGGCGAGCTTTAAGAAGAGTTATTTATTATAATAGAGGCTTATTTCCTTAGGGCTATTAATTTAATTAATTAAAATATTATTAATCTTAATAAGTTTATTTTTAATATTATTAATAAAAGTTCTTTAATAAATATTAAGCTTTAATAAGATATTTAAGTAATTTTTATATATTTTTAAAATCTAAGTAGTTTTTTTATTTAATAAAATATATTATTTTATTATTAATCTTATTTATATTAAGGATAGCTTTTATAATATATTCTTTTAATTTATTAACTTTAGCTCTTAATTTATTATAAGTTTTAACTTAAATAATATTTTTTATTATTTTAAATAATAATAATATAAAAAACTAACCTTAGGGGATTTAAGGGTCCTATATATAAAATCTCACTAAATAATAGACTAAGGTTACTATATTATATAATTCTAAAAAAGAGGTATATTTAATATAAGATTTATATCTTTTTTCTATCTAAATAAAAATCCCTTTATAAGGATTTCCCTAAGAAGAGCCATAGGAAATCCCTTAGATTTCCTTAGCCTTCCCTTTTTCCCTTTCTAAGGAATTCCCTTAGATTTCTATTAAATAGCTTAGGTAGAGGTTCTAGGGAAATCCTTAAGAAATCCCTAAGAAATCCCTAAGAAGTCCTTAATATATTAATAAGAGAGATTCCTAAGATTTCCCTAAGAAACCCCGGGGAAATTATATAACTTATCTTCTTATAGCTTTTTTATAATAAATCCCCCTTATTATAATATATATTATCCCTAGTATACCTCCTCTATATAATTATCTTATTAAGGAAGTAATATATAGTCTTTTTTAAGATATATTAAGTATTATATAATAATAGGTTAATTAAGGAATATTAATTCTATTATATTACAGGGGTAATATATAATAGAAATATATAAGAAAGGAGTCTAAGATATAATATATTAAATTAAGGTTTATAAGTAATATAAGTAAAATATAAGGAAATATTAATAAGACTAAGGTTAAAGAATATAAGTAATAAGTAACCTAGGATTATATAAAGAAATATTAATTAATTTAGTATATTATTTAATAAGTAAAGGTAATAGGTAAAATGTAATATAATTTAGCCGCGGTATATTTTCCTCTTATTATTCTATTATATATTTATAGGGTTTTCCTTAGTTAACCTATTTAAACTTACTTAGGCTCTAGGCCTATTAATATCCCCTAGACCCTTAATATAAGGGTCCTAAGTTATATTAAAAACCTTATTATTAATAATAAAGCATAGCTAAGCTATTATTTCTTTATCCTTAGTCTTAACTTTAGCAAATAATACTTAATCTTTACCGCGGAAGGTAGCGAGCTTTACTATAGGTAAGGCTAGCACCTAAGCCTCGGCTAGTTTAATAAGAGTATAGGTTATAACTAGCTTTATATAGGCCAAGATATTATACTTAGCGTTTTTAAAGAACTTATAGGCCTTTATAAGGTAATTATTAGCTACCTCTTTATTAATAAAGACCTTATACTCTTAGATAGCTATATATAGCGAGGCGGCGGAGGTAGAGCTAGCTATTAGCTTTATTAATAGTATATTAAAGGTAATAACGAGGCTTATAGCAATACCTATAGCTTTAGCGGTCTCGGCGAGGGAGAAGGGCTTCTTAGCTTTATCGCGGATTAACTTAACTATAATATTAAAGAGGTTAATATATTTTATTAATCTAAATAATATAGCTTAATTACTAATTATAAGCTAATATATAAAAATAGAGCTAGTGTCTTAGGTAATAAAGTCCTTAATAATAATAGGTATATCTAAGATCTTAGGTATTTAATATTTAATAATTATATTAATTAGCTAGGCCTTACTAAGGATAGCGAGCGGGTTAATAAGTTTAGCTAATTACTTAAGTAATAATATCTCTAATTTAATAAATCTAAATAATTATATATTATTATCCCTAGTAAGGTTAATTAAGTTATAATAGGATTTATAAAAGGCTAAGCTAAAGAGGGGCTTAATAAGTATATTAAAACCGCGGTTAGCGTAGTCTTAGGCCTATAAGAGCTATTTATCTTTAAAGGTATCTTATTCTTCTAAGTTAATAAGGACCTTCTTAGCCTCGGCGATTATATAGCTATTCTTAGAGTTAATAACTTTATATAAGGCCTTAGCGAGGATATAGGCGCTTTTAGCTAAACTTAGGGCATTTTTCTTATCCTTATTATCCTTAGGGTATATATTATCTTTAAATTAATTAATTATAATATTTTTCTCTAAGGTAAATTAGCCTTATTAATTATATCTAATACTTATAGTAATTTTATTTATAATAAGTAAGTTAGGTTTAAAGTTAATATTAGGTTTCTTTAGAATAAAAAAGAGTCTTTTAGGTATTTATAAGGGTTAATTAATTATAATTAATATCTTATATATAATAAAGAGCTTATTAGATTTTTCTAAGAGCTTAAAGGTTAAATAATCTATGAGGTTACTTAATAAGAAATATATATCTTATTATAGGGCTAATATCTTAAAGTTAAAGTTATAGCTATTTATAATAGCTTAATTTTTAAATATAATATAAGTAATTTAGTTATTTTAGCTTTAATAATTAAAGTAATTAACTATTTCTTTAATAAGTAAGTTTAATTTATAATTATAAAGTTTAATTATATAATAGTATTTATTATAAGAAAAAACTAAGTTTTAGTAATATATTTTATTATTAAATATATTATAATAAATAAAATCTTTATTAAGATAAATATTTATAATATAAGGTTAAAATCGCTTTATAGGCTAAATACTTATAGTAATTTATCTATAAGGAAAAGTAAGTTAAAGAAGAGATAAATAAATATAGCTAGTATTATATAGGCTTTATTTTAATTTTCTATATTTTTATTAGCGACTACTCGCTAACTATTTATTAATCTTCCTTAGGATTTCCCTAGGATTTCCCTAGGATTTCCCTAGATATAGGCCTTAGGCCTATATTTTCTATAACTAACCCCTCCCTTAGTATATTAGCTTATCTTCTTTATTATTATTATTATTATTAAGTATAAGTATTAGCCTTATAATATTTTCTTTATCCTTAATAATAGGTTTACTTCTTAGCGCTAATGCTATAATTATAGCCTTATTTTTCTTAATTAGTTATATTAATACTTTAATTAATATATTTATTTTTATCTTTTTATCTTTAAATACTTAGATAGCCTTAGGGGTATTAATTATATCCTTATTAATCTAAATAATATAGTTACTTAGCTATCTCTTTTACTTAATAAAAAACTCTATCTTAGCTTTTATATATTTAACCTTCTATATATATTTATTAAGTACTTATCTAACTTTAAAGTATTAGTATTTATCCCTTTATTAACTAAGGTCTTTTTTAATAAGGATTAATCTTAGCTTATTTAGCGATAATAATATTAATTATAAGTATTATATTAATATTATAAGGTAAATTCTAAGGTTACTCTTAATATTAAGTTAGTATATAAGGTAATTAACCCTTTTTATAACTTAATATAAGCTAATAAACCTTTTTTTAAGCTTTTTAACTTTATTATCTAATACCTTATATTCTTTATTAAGCTAAAGTATTACTTAATCTCTTAGCTTTAGCTAAAGAGAGTAATACTTCTTATTATAATATCTCTTTATAATAGCCTAGGCGAATATTATATATAAAGTAGCTTTATTTTAAAGTTTAGCTTTATCCTAAGAATAAGCTACTTTCTTAATAAAATATAATTTATTATTTATATATAATCTAATAATTAGCTTACTTAGTATAATATTAATAGTTATAATAAAAGAGTTATTTAAGGTAAATTATAAGGGAAAAATAGCCTAAGTCTATAATTATTCTAAGTTATTATTTATTTAGTAATATAGGGCGATTTTTATTATTTAGTTATATCTTTCTAATATATTATTAATCTAGGGGTATTACGCGGTAGATATAGCTAAGGAAATGCCTATTGCCTTTTAGAGTATTTATTAAAATTTACTTAGGAATTTAAGGTCCTTATTAGATATAATATTCTTAGGGACCCCCTAGTTATATTAATAAAGCTTATTATAAAGCAAGAGCGCCTAATATTCGGCGATAAACCTAATATAGCTTAATATAATAAGGCCTATATAGCTAAATTTATAAGTAATAATAAAGAAGGTATTAAATATATTAAACCCGTAGTTATACTATAGCTCGCCTTTACTTAGAACTTTTAGTATTTTAATAATAAAATCTATAGCTATTATATAAAATAAGATTAATAGTAATTAAATTAATATAAGTTCTCTAGGGGTTTTACCCCTATCTATTTAATTATAGATATATATCTTATATTTTTCCTATATAATATTAATCTTTTAAGAGAGCCTTAAGATAATAAATAAGCTAATAAGTTCTTACTATATTTGCCTTTTACTAAGATAGAATTTCCTTTAGTATATTTCCTTAATAAGGCTTATAATAACCTTATCTAAGATATATAATTATTTCTTATTATTATATTTAATTAGGTAAAGAAGGCCTTTTATATATATAAATAAGAGCCTTTTTTTTTTATTTTTATTACTAAGTTATTTTAAGATAGAGCGCTATCTAGGGTCTACTTTATATTATATCGCGATTTCTATTAAGATTTCTAGCTTAATAAATACCTCTATATAATAATATATTATTTTTATAATTAAGTTACTAATAAGGTTAGTAATACTAAGAATATAGTATATAATAAGGGGGAACTAGCTTAGGTATTATAATATCTTAATAATACGCTTATTAATATATAAGCTAAAGGCAGAGATATATACTTAGTTAATAATATTATAAATAGTAGTATAGTCTATAAATATATAAACCCTATTAGCCTATAAAGAGAAAAATATAGTCTAGAGTTTCTAATATACCTAGACGAGGTATATTACCTTAAGCTCTATTAGCTAATATGCTTTTTCGCTATTTCTTAGGGTATAGCTAATATAGAGGACTAACTAGATCGCATATCCTAGGATTTATACCTTCTTATCCTACTTATAGGATAAGTTAAGGTAAAAGATCATTGCCCCTAGGCCTTTCTTAAATATATTAAGTATAGCTATAAGTTATTAATTAAGGTTAAAATAAAAAAAGGCATTAGCGCTAATAAGGGCATAAGTAATATCCTTAAATATATATTCCTTAGGTTTTATTTTTTCTTATTAAGTAATAGCTATATATAACTTTTGCTTTTTCTTAAAGTAAAGCTATCTTAATTTTTATCCCTTAATAAATAGCTCTATTTTCTTATTTTAAAGGGATTTAATATACTAAGTAAACTATAAGATTAAGTATCTTAGCTATTTAATTATTTTTATTTAATATTTTAGCTTAGCTAAGTTCTTTAAGAATTAGATATTAATTAAGGCCTTAACCCTTTTTTTAATATTTAAGAGACCTATATTATTAACTTTAAAGCTAAGGAGCTATATTAATAAGTAAATAATAAATAACTTCTTAAAAGAGAATATAATATTCTTTTCTTAAAATAAATTAAAAATTATTTATAAATAAGCTAAGTACTCTTTTTATATATTTAAAAAGATAATAATATTATTAATAAATACTGCGGCATAGTTTATATACTCTTAGAGGAGGTTAATTATAAACCTTTAGATATATACTAAGGAGTTCTTAAATCTTATAAGTATTACCTTAAAGTATTTTAATCTATAATAAGAGATTATTATAAACTTATTCTTATAAAAATAATAAATTAAGAACTAATAAAAAAATGCCTTAGTATTAATTATTATAATATATATTTTATCTTATAACTTCTAAATAATATTAGCTTATAGGGGCATAAGGTAAATATTATTAATTATTACTTTATTTAATATATATAAATTAATTATTATTTATCTTTTTTTTTTATTAATTATTTATTAAATTATAAAGATAAGGCTAATAAATAAAATTAACTTATTTTAAAACTCTATTTATCCTTAGGTATAAAAGTTATTAAAGGTTTTATTAAGGAATTATTTTACCTTAAGGCTAAATAAATAAGTCCTAGCCCCTAGCTTATAGGTTTATTAATTATTAATTAATAGGATTTTTATATAATCTTTTTTATTTATAATAATAATCTTAATATCTTATTATAATTATAAGTATTTATTAAGGATCTCTTAGACCTTTTATATAAACTTAGCTCCCTAATTATAAATATATATACCTTAGGGAATAATAATCTCTAATAGGTTTTTAATTCTAAAGATATTAAGCTTAATATATAAATTAATACCTTATTATTATAAGGCATATTATAAGGGGGGGTTCTCGCTTAAAGCTATATCGCCTTCTTTATCTATTCCTGCGTTAGCTATAGGTTTAGTTAGCAAAGGCTTATAGTTTATATACTATAAAGAGGGAGTATTAGAGGGCCTAATTAATAAAGGCTTATAGTTTATATATTATAAAGAGGAAATACTAAAGGGCTTAATTAGCGGAGGCTTATAGTTTATATATTATAAAAGGGAAATATTATCCTTTAGTAAGATTTTAGCTATATTTTTTATTTATAGTAGCTTATTAATTAGCGTCTTAGTAAATTTAATTCCTAAGAGTATAATATCCCTATATATACTAAGGAGTCTAGCCTAGCTATTTAGTTAAATTACCTCGTTATCCCTTAATTCCTAGAGAGCGCTGATTTTCTAGCCCTATAAGATAATATATACCTTATTAGATAAATTATAATAAAAGATCTTATTACTTTACTATATAATAGCTAAGATAGCTCTAGATAAAGTAAGTTTAAAGAGGTAGTTCCCTTTATTAATTATTCTATATACCTTTATTAAGATAAAGGCTCTATTCCTCGCTAAAATAATAATATCTTCTTTAGCCCTTACTAGGCGCCTATGCCGGCTAGTTTTACTTTATAGTATTATTATTAATATAATTATATTCTTATATATTATAATTTATATTTTTCCCCTAGAGTTTAAGATATTTATATTATAAGGAATATTAAACTCTTAGCCTAATAATAGGCTAATATCTAATATATTAATTACCTAAGTACTAATTAATACTATCGCTATAGCTAGGTAATTATTTATTTTCCCTAGGATTTAAATAATAAATATAACTTATCTTTTTATATATTATCTTTTAATACTTAAAAGTATAATTATAATTAATTAATTAATAATAATATCTTATAGGTATTATAAGAATACTTTATTAATTATTAATCTTATTACCCTTAAGTTAATATAAACTTCTTTTTATTAATTATCGCTTTTATTAATTATTATATAAATCTAAATATAAGAATATATAGCTAATTAATCGGGGTCTAAGGGTTATTCTATAGGTTTAGTATAGATAATTATAGGTTCTCCCTTATTACCTTATATAGCTTTAAAGGAATAAGCCTTATGCCCCTTAGGGATAAAGTTAATAATATTCTAAATATCTATTATTTATAATATCTTAATTACGAAATTAATAGCTTTTTCCTCGTTTTCTAAAATAGTCTTATAGGCTATGCCTTCTCTTTTAAAATTAATAAAATAAGTTTACTTAACTATAATTCTTAGGGCTACTTATTAATCTTATATAAGCTAATAAGCCCCTTTTAGTCTCTTTTCGCTTACCTCTATAGCTATAAAGATCTTTTATATTAATATTATAATATATATAATTAAGACTAAGGTATTAGAAATTAGGTAAAATAACTTATATTAGAAAGGTCTTATTTATTATTATAATATATAGTCTTACTAGGGTTTATAGGTATAATAATAGTTTACTTATTATAATTAGGTCTAGCTTAGTATAATTAAGTTACTTAGTTATATTATTTTATTATTAAATAAATAAATACTTAAGCGAGGTTATTAATTTATAGCTAACCTTACTATAATATTTATTATATATTATTAAATCCTAGAGGTTTTAATCTTTTAATCCCTTATTATATATTTAATATATATATTAGGGATTTATCGCTTATAATTCTAGATCTAAACTTTAAGGGTATTCTTAATTAAGAGTTATAGTAATTCCTCCTTAAGGTAATTATCTAATATTATATATATATACGCGAGTATACCCTAGGCTAAGAAACCTACCTTAGTTTCTTTTCTCTTAAGGTATATAATCTAACTTTAAAAGTCTTTTTAATTCTTAATATTATTAATAATAAACCTTTTATTTTAAAAAAATTAAAAAATTACCTTAAGTTATAAATAAAAGTAATCCTAGAGTATTAATATCTATAAATCTAAGTCTATTATTTAAAGGGCTTAGTATATCCTTAGGTCTAAGTTATTAAAGTATTACTTAAGTATATCTCTTATAAAGAGATTAAGGATATTAAGTATTAGGGTTTATTTATATTTTTATCTCTTATTAATATATCTTTTTAATAAATCTATAAATTATAAGATACTTTATTATATTATAAATTACTTATTCTCTTTAATATTATTAAAAGATTTATTATAAGCTTTTATTAATTTAAATTTATTAATATTATTTACTTAGAAATAAATATCTTATTTAATTAAAAATAGCTCTAAGGTCCTCTAGATATAATCTATAAATTTATTAAATAATTTAACTAAGTCTTATTATAATAAGATAATAAATATAAGTTAAGTAATTACTTATTTACCTTTAGTTCCCTATAGATAATTATCTAGTGATTTTAATTAATATAATTAATCTAAGTTAATAAACTATATCCTCGCTCTCTTAGGGTTAATATATAGTCTTAGAATTTAAGTAATTAGCTCTAGGGAATTAATAAGAGACCTCGGCGTATATAAGGGCTATTAGGGGTATATATTTAGCCTTATAGTTTAATAAAGACTTAGCTTGCCTTTTTCCTTAATAATAACTCTTATAATTCCTTTACTTTTATCTAAGGCCTTTATTATAGCTTAATTCTTAGGATCTAAGGGTTTACCAGGGGTAAGGTTAGCCTTTATTAAAATATCTAGCTTAATAATTATTAATAGTTATTTAGTTAATAATTTTAATATTAGGGGTCTCTTATAATTTTACTAAAATTATATTATCTATAATCTAAGTAATAAGGAATATAAGCTAATTAGCTCTTAGATTAATAATTATTAAGGTTATTAATTTAAGATAAAAAGGCTAGTTATTTATTCTATGATATTAAAGTCTTATAAGCCCTTTTCTTAGTCTTAAGAGATAAGTATTATAAATAAGTCTAGAGATTATAATAAGCTATTAATATAGCTAGCTAAGGGTAAAAAAGAGGCGGGAAATTAGCTAGGGATTATTAGATTTCTTAGTTATTATAGTAATTTATTATATTATATTATATTATACTACGCTATCTTCGTCTATTTATCTAGACCTATAATACCTCTTTATTCTAGTTTATATAAGAAAAACCCTCCTAGGGAAGAAAACCTATATATAGCTCTTTAGTATTATATCTATGCTTCTCGCGCTATATCTCTATAGTGCTAATAATTAATTCGCGGTATCGCGAGCTAGTTTAAGGGGTTTATTAGTTTTTATAAGTCGCCTCGGTTCCCTAGGTATATATTCTAAGCATTTAAGATATATTATTAATATAGGCCTATCCTATCTATATTCCTTTTATATTATTTCTTTCCCTTAATATTATTTTTTTATCTCTAGGTGCTATTTTTAGTTATTATTTAATATCTCTCGGGGCTATAAATTATAGCTTTTTTATTCCCTTAGATATAAGAGGTTACCTTTTATTTCTCTCTTTTTTCTTTTTTCTCTTTTTTCTTAGCCTTATTATTTTCTCTTTTTCTTATTATATACCGCCTATTTATATACCTTTGCCTTTATATTTTTCTTTAGCTTTTTCTTTTTTTATTTTTTTTTTCTTTATATATCTTTAGTCTTTCTAAATATTAATTATTATTTTAAACCCTTTTCTTCCTTTACTTAGAGGTTAAGGGAATTTAGGTCCTTATAGTTATAAGGCTACTAAGATAGATATAAATACTAAGGTAAATATCTTATAACTAAGTTTTTTATATTTTATTAATCTTCTTAGGTTTTATTTAAGGAGCTTTATTTAACTTATATTTTAATAATAATTAAGGCAAAGTACCTTAAGTAAATATATTAATATCTAAAGGGTTAAAGGGCTTATTATTATTATTATATTAATAATAAAAAGAAGTATTAATATATAAATATCTCTTACTTTTTTTATTAACTTTTTATTTATTAAGTTTTTTTCTTAGGCTTTTAATTTCTTTTTTCTTAGATTTAATTATATATTTATTATTCTTTATTTTTATTAAGAGGTATAAGAATAAATAATCTCTAATTATATTTATTATATAAATTCCCTTAGTTATTCTTTATTTATTATTATATTATTAATTATTATAAAATCTAATAAATATTAAATAATTATTATTACTTTTAATCTTAAGGATTATTATTTAGTTATTTTTTATTAATTTATTAGCGCCTCTCTTATATTAAGTTTCCTTACCTCTTATAGGTTTACCTAAGAGGATATCGCTTAGTAATTAACCCTCTTAGCTTAATAGGTAGCTACTATAGTGACTTATAATAAGATTACTCTCTTTATTAACGCTAATAGTATAGATCTAGAGGCGGGGTATATTAGGGCTAGTGGGTCTTTATTAAGTTCTAAGGGGGAGAAGGAGAAGGAGGAGGAAGAAGAAGAGGAGGAGATAAAGGAGGTAAATAATAATCCTAATATATAATATTACTATACTATTAGTATATTATCTCTTATTTCTTATAATTCTAAGGTTTATTCTTTAGATATCTATTTCTCTCTTAGTCTTTTAATTAAGCTAAATTAATAAGGTTTTATTTTTATAAGATATTATTATATAATTATAGCTATCCCCTTTCTTATAACTATAGTTATATTTAGGTCTTATTTATTTTATATATTTATATCTTAGAGTATTTAATAGTTATATTTTAAGTAATATAAGATAATATAATAAATAATTTTTCTCTTATTTTTATATATATAATAAGATATATATATATTAGAGATACCCTTTATAAATAAAAAGTCTTATAATTTAATCTTCTTTATTTTTATTTAAATAATAATTATATTTTAATATTTAAAGAGGCTTTTATAAAGTTTTATTCTTATATTTTTATATATATTAAAAAGGCTTATATTTAATAAGTTATCTATAATCTAGCCTTATTATATTCTTATATTATATTATTTTTCTTATTATTATTATTTTTATTAAGTTTTAATTTAGGCCTAAGTAACCTTTATAATTAATAATTTTTTATTTATAAAATATAAGGATAATATATAACCCTAATATTTATATTTTCTTAATATTATTATTACCTAAGTATTAGCTTATTTTATAGTATTTTATATCTTTATATATTTTATTTTTTTTATTAAGGCTTTTTATAGCTTCTCTTAATAGAGGTTTAGTAGGGTTATTATAAGCTCTATTTTAAGTTATATAATTAGGGTAGCCTTATATACTTTACTTATAAGGCATAGGTATTTTATTTATTTACCTTAGAGTTTTATAGCTACCCCTTATAGTTTTCTTTCTTTTAATTTTATATAGAAGATTAAGGCGATATATAATAATATAGCATATATAATTATAATATATAAGTGCCTTATCTTTATAGCGCTATATCCCTAGGCTAATCCTATAAGTTTATAGATTATTTATATAGTAATAATAGCCTAGTTTTTTAGCTTTTTAACTTAGTCTTATTATTAAAGCTTTTTATAGAGAATAATTCTAAGGAAATTAATCTTTTACTTTAGCTAGATTTAGGTATCTATAAAGTATATTAATAATATAGGCGCTTATCTTATCTTTATAAAATAAAGAAATTCTATCTTTTTAATATTATAAGATATATTATATTATTTAGCCTAGAGAATATAATTAAGTAATATAGCTTTAAGGTATTTATAGTATTATTATAAGTTTTATTTTATAATAAATAAGTTTATATTATCCGCGAAGCTAATTATAATTACTCTTTTATACTTATATAGTCTTTTATATAAGGTATTAATATAAATAATAAAGAGGATTAATAAAAGGGGGGATTCTTAGGGGGTGCCTATTTTTACTTAGATAAGTTTTAATATATCTCCCTTAAAATATAAGTAAGCTATTTTTTCTTTAAAAAAGCTTTTTATTTACTTTATTACTTATAATAAGAAACCTTTTATATTTATTATATTAATTAATAAGTAATATATTATATAATTAAATACTCTTAAGAAGTTAAATTAGAGGAAGGTAATTATGCCTTCCTTTACCTATGCCTCTTTAGCATACTCTATAACTATTAGAATTATATATTTTATTAATTTATCTAATCTATTTCTTATTTATCCTTTAAGGAAGAAATAAAATATCTCTATTACTATAGCTATTTAATTATATATTACTAATTTTATAATCTTATTTATTATATTAAAGAGTAATATAAATCTCTAGGCCCTAAGGGTTCTTAGTTTTATTTTTATTTTTCTAAGCTTTTTTAATAAAATAACTTTAATATCCTTAAGATATTAAGGGTAATATCTTAGTTCTAGGCTTATAATTATAAGGTATATAAGTGCCTTATAGGCGGGTTTCCTATAGGCTTTTATAAGGCCTATAGGGATCCTATCTTATCCTAGTACTTTCTATAGCCTTATCTTTTAAAGGATTTATTTAATTTTATTAATATTAATGCATTAGCTAATTATATATATCTTAGGGATCCTATTAAACCCCTAGCTAATAGAGGTAATATAGTCTAATTAGGGCTTATCTAGGAAGAACTTATTAGCTAAGATATTTACTTTTTCTTAATATATAGTAGCTAGGGGGAGGTTATCCTTATAAAGGTCTAGTATATAGGCCAATTATGCCCCTTATATAATAGTTTTTAACTATTTTACTAAGTTCTAGAGGGAGCTATTTCTTAAGTTTACTTTAATAACCCCTTTCTTTTAATAGCTTCTTCTTATATCTATAATAATCTTTTATTATTTTTTTTAGGCTTTTTAGAGTTTTTTTTATACCTTTATTAAGGGGCACTTATATACTTATTTCTTTTTTTATTTCGCCTTATAGATTACTTTATAGACTTTATTTATCTATTATAATTTTATTTTCTCGCTATAGCCCTTTCTCTATAAGGCTATTAGGGATCTAATTTATTAGAGTTCTCTTATAAATTATTTTATTTCTTTATTAAGGTCTTTAGAGGTTATAATTAATATTCTTATATTATATAATTATATTATAGCTTTTTATTTTATATTTCTTTTATTAAAGAGTTTTTAATTTAAGTTTTTATTTTATTTTATTTTTATATTATCTTATAATATAATTATTTATAAAATATAATTAAATCTTT